>JAVYIG010003309.1:187500-202145 GCA_035222895.1 Strongylocentrotus droebachiensis
TGCTTTCAACTAATCCAAGCTGCTTCTTTACAACAGAATCCTTATATAGACATTGCGAAAATAGCCCCTTATATGAACGCGACCGCCCAGCCTGTAATTTGGCTGTCAAAGAAATTCTCCAGGTGGTTTTTAGGATTTAATTTCCCTGTTCATGCTTTGGAGGAAACCACTTCTAAGGCAGGCATGCAGGAAGCTAGCCTAGCTTTGTGCTCAGAATCCAGTATGGTAGTTTTCGCTTCCCTCTCTCTCTCTCTCTTGTCTTTTTCCCCGTGTTATCCATGCATCACTTTTCTTCCCAGCCTCAGCATTTTCCCCTTCTCCTTGTAATATATGGATTCTCTGTCTTTACCATCAGATCAATTGCATGCAGAGTGTCGGTATAGCTTAATGGTGAAACTAAAAGAGTATGATTATATTTGATTGATTTCCATATTCCCCCACAGTCCCCCCCCCCCCCTCCCTCACCCCTCCTTCTAGCTGTGATATCGATGCTTGGTTTGTAATTTGATATTCATAGTACACAAACATGTCAATACCCTCGACTTGAGTGCAGTTTACCTGAACTTGTTAAGATATTCTGCGACTATTAAAAGTGCTCTTGACTGGGAAATCTGAATTGAATAGCCTGAATATAGAGAGAGATTTGATCTCCTGAAATCAGTGTTTTCTTTCACCCCCCCCCCCCTGTTATTTAGCTGTATTCCCACTACAGCCTGTAGGGAACTTTATAATTTGGTTGACAGAATAGATTTAGTGCTGTCAGAATTTCCTGGTAATATGCTTGTTCTTGATTCTATTCCAAAAATGTATCATTACTGGAATTTTGTAAGTTTTTGATGTCTGTGTGAGTTTTTATATGACATCCAAGGTGTGCATAATATCAGCATTGTGATATTTTGGTAGGAAAGTGCTTTCAAATTCTGTGTAAAAGCCCACCAGTGAAATATATACTGCAGCAGTAAGCGATTTAGCTCTGGAAAGCTCTTAAAGGGATTGGGTATCTTTGCCTCAAATTCTATACAAAATCCAATCATAACTAGACACATAATACTTGTTTGGAACAAGTATAGGTGGGCTGGTCAACTAAAATTTGAAAACAAAATAGAGCAAAATTAAGCGAGATACTGCTTAAAAATTCTTAAAAAACACTATCATGTAGATTCATTACGTGAACGAAATTCACCTTCTATAGTCATAACACGCAAATTATGAATTTTCTGACATGAGGCCTTTAATCAAAATTTTTACTCTGATGACGTCATCAAAATAAATGATGGTTATTATCGAACTTGTAGAGAATTATCTTAGCTACAACATATCGAAATTTTAAAGAAAATCGATCAATATATACAGAGATACAATCAATTTTTCTATAAATATGCTGACGTCATAATATGCAAATTCGTAGTTTGAGTTCCAAGGCCATTATGGTAATGTCAAGATGCCCTTAATGGCCAAATGAGACATGAAATGATATCTCCAACTCATACTCTATCTAAATATGAAAGAAAATTGAGGGTCCCGATGCATTCCAAAGAGCTATAAGGGATTTTGTATAGGCATGTTTTTGCCCATATATGCTATGTATTACAAGAGCTCGCGCGCACGGACATTTATCTTGAATGGACGCTCATCTTGTTATTAATGGTCATAAAGAGATAAACAAGGTATCAAATTGTTGGAAAAAATGAGAAATATCATGAAAGAAAAAAATGGCGATTCTATGTTGTGTAATGGTATTACGCGCGAAGACGCGCGCGCATGCACGTGTGCGCGATTTTTTATAAAATGCTTAAAATTACCTAAAACGTATGCAAAAAAAATTTGAGACGATTTTGAGCATTTCAAAATTGTACGCGCGCATTGACGCGCGCACGTACGCGCAAACGCGTGTTTTTTTACCTGAAATTGACCGGACACATATTGACCTTGATCCTGATAAATATGAATGAGAAATGAATAACCGTTATGAAAATATGATCATGAGTAAATTTTCAGAAAATTTCACAAAATGGCGCCTAGATGACGTCATCAATCAAGGTCAAGGTTGAAAACTTTGCTGTGCCTTGCTCATATGCCTATACATACGTGTGCCAAATTTAAAGACATTTGATTGAGCCATTTTCTAATTATCTTGCACACAAAAAAGTGGGTCGAAATAAGAAAAATAAAGAAATAAATAAAGGCGATTTTAACAAAAATATAAGGTGGTCTGTATTAGATACAGCCCACCTGATTATTATCCTTTAGGTCAGTTAGGAATCCTATGACCTTCACAAGTTGATCCCTGTCTGATTATTAAGATATTTATGATTGGAATTCAAAATTTCAAAAAACGTTTTCCCAAAGACTTTTACTTTTTTGAGGCACTTCATGATCATTTTGAAGCGCAATTTTGTTACGGCTTCAATATTACACCAAATCACAGACACTGATAACACATAGGGCCATGTATCTCAGATTTAACATTTAACAACGATGCCTTTAAGGAGAGCTCTCTGGAAAAATAATATTTAAGGACATGAACATTTCGGGAATTAAATGTGTTCGTTTTATAGCAAATCAAAAGAGAGCTCCTGTACACAAACAATTTATTTTATGAAGTTGAAGTTTAGCTTCTTCAAGTTTTAATGGTAATCAACTGTTACAATATTTGAGTAGTCCAGGCAACAAAGCTAGTAAAAGCATTTCACTGTTTGAGCATCGTTTCAGATATTTTGCAGTTAAATGTTCCGGAACTTGTGACAGATATAGCTGATGCACGAATCTTAGGCAATCTAATCTTCCAGAAAACAAACATCTGAAAGATTTAAAATTGAAATATAGATGTGGCTACTTTGTGATACAAAATTCATGTGCCGATGTGATGGTTATATAGAGGTTAATCATAATCATTGATGCCAGTCACATAATTTTTATTGAATTATCACACGTCATGGGACAATGGCTCTTGAAAAAACATCTGGTGAAAAAAAATCATTTGGTGTTGACGTTGCTATTGTTATAATCATGTATCTACTTTTTGCATTCATTTTGAAATGTGTTATTATCATTATAATAACATTTTGCTCATGAATAGAAACTGAGAGACATTTTAGGACATGCAAAAATGTGGATATTTGCATTTTTTAACTGTCATGTATTTTGTTGCAGGATCTTTCCCATTTTTTTCTCTCTTTCACTCACATAAAAAAAAGTAAATGAAATATATTGCTATGATTTTTTTTTTAATAAGACGTCTGCACGTGCAAGAATGTTTTTCAATATCTCATCACAATTTTAAAAAATGTGTAAATGTGTTTTTTTCTTCAGGAATTCTCTCAGATCTGTGCCATGTTGAGGTGAATGTTGTGCTCTCACAGTTGTGCCATGTTGAGGTGAATGTTGTGGAGCGAGATTGATGTGTTGTAAAGCAATAGAAGACCTTGTAATCTTTATTGTAATGACGCAGACAATGTAAGTACAGTTGAATATGCTTATAGAAATGTCTCTTCTGTGAATAACATTCAGTATGATAAGGCCATGTAAAATTAGGGGCATTTACACTGTCATCCAAACACGCCAAAAAATGCCAAACCGGAGCCTGACCGCGATGTTACCAAGGGCAACTACGCATTACCGGCAGAAATGCCAATTCCAAAACATTCCAAATCGAAGTGTGATCTTTTGGCGTGTTTTGGCGTGTTTGGCAAGTATAAACGCTCACAGTTGTAACATCGCGATGTTAGGTGACGTAACTTCAGGAGCGGAGCTAGATGTCGTCCTTAAAGAAAATGATATAACGATATATACAAAGAATAACATAAGAGAAGGTGATAGAAGGAAGAAACAAATAATAACATAAGGAATAACATAAGGAAAGACAGAAAGAGAAAGTGATAGAAGGAAGAAACAAAGAATAACATAAGGAATAACATAAGGAAAGACAGAAAGAGAAAGTGATAGAATGATAAAAACAAAGAATAACATAAGGAAACACAGAAAGAGGAAGTGATAGAATGATAAAAAACAAAGAATAACATAAGAGAAGGTGATAGAAGGAAGAAACAGAGAATAACATAAGGAAACACAGAAAGAGGAAGTGATAGAATGATAAAAAAACAAAGAATAACATAAGAGAAGGTGATACAAAAGGAAGAAACAAAGAATAACATAAGGAAACACAGAAAGAGGGAGTAATAGAATGATAAAAAAACAAAGAATAACATAAGAGAAGGTGATAGAAGGAAGAAACAAAGAATAACACAAGGAAACACAGAAAGAGGAAGTGATAGAATGATAAAAAACAAAGAATAACATAAGAGAAGGTGATAGAAGGAAGAAACAAAGAATAACATAAGGAAACACAGAAAGAGGAAGTGATAGAATGATAAAAAACAAAGAATAACATAAGAGAAGGTGATAGAAGGAAGAAACAAAGAATAACACAAGGAAACACAGAAAGAGGAAGTGATAGAATGATAAAAAACAAAGAATAACATAAGAGAAGGTGATAGAAGGAAGAAACAAAGAATAACATAAGGAAACACAGAAAGAGGAAGTGAAAGAATGATAAAAAACAAAGAATAACATAAGAGAAGGTGATACAAAAGGAAGAAACAAAGAATAACATAAGGAAAGACAGAAAGAGAAAGTGATAGAATGATAAAAAAACAAAGAATAACATAAGAGAAGGTGATACAAAAGGAAGAAACAAAGAATAACATAAGAAAACACAGAAAGAGGGAGTGATAGAATGATAAAAAACAAAGAATAACATAAGAGAAGGTGATAGAAGGAAGAAACAAAGAATAACACAAGGAAAGACAGAAAGAGAAAGTGATAGAATGATTAAAAAAAAAAGAATAACATAAGAGAAGGTGATAGAAGGAAGAAACAAAGAATAACATAAGGAAACACAGAAAGAGGAAGTGATAGAATGATAAAAAACAAAGAATAACATAAGAGAAGGTGATACAAAAGGAAGAAACAAAGAATAACATAAGGAAAGACAGAAAGAGAAAGTGATAGAATGATTAAAAAAACAAAGAATAACATAAGAGAAGGTGATAAAAGGAATAAATAAAGAATAACATAAGGACACACAGAAAGAGAAAGTGATAGAAGGAAGTGATAAAGAATAACATAAGAGAAGGTGATAGAAGGAAAAACAAAGAATAACAAGGAAAGATAGAAAGAGGAAAGTGTTTGCATCGGAGTGCCGCGCATGCGCATTACCAACTGAAACACGCCAAAACATCACTGAGCTTTTCAGTCGGTGATGTTTCCGCACAAGTGTAAACGGGTGCGCGAAACATCGCGACTTTTCAAAATGAGGTATTTGACAGTATAAATGCGCCTATTGATTACATGTTGATCGTCCGGATTTTTTGAAAAAGAGGAGGAGGGTGTACCATGTTATTTGATATTTGATATTTCAAAATGGCCGCTCGGTACATTTTCCCTGACAGTCGAGACAATTTTTTTTCAAGATGGCCGCCGACAATTTTTTTTTTTTTAAATCAGAAATAGAGCCATTTTAGCAGTGTTTTTCATGTTTTTTTTTCTTTCAAAAAAAAAAAAAATCAAAAAAAATTTCAACAAAATTTCAACAACAAAAAAATAAAAAAAATAACAAATAATAAAAAATAGGAGGCGGCCCCCAAAAAGGAAGCGGGCGGGGATGATCAACATGAAATCAATTTTACATGGCCTAAAGAGATTTCATTCATCTAGTTTTATGACATTATTTTAAAACACCATGCCATTTGATAACAAAACAACATGCCGTTTTAACATTGCCTCAGAGAAAACAGCCCCCCACCCCCCTCTTACACCAGCAGCCGCATACCGCATACATGTATCATTGAATTTCATGCAGCATTGTCACGTTTCCCCACTAGTAACCCCAGGGTCAAACAACTGGAAAAGATTTGCGGTAACAAAAAAAATGCAGTTTGCATGGGAAGTGTACTTCATTCATTGCATGCAGCTCTAACAGGATGCTTGGAAGTTTAACATAAAACATTATATCATCTGCTGAGATGAGAGCCATAACGGTGTTACTCACATCGCTTTACATAGAGCTACCACCCTTCCTGTTCTGAAAAGACAATATCTTTGAATGTTAACTGAATAAATCATTCTCCTGTAGTTGTTATTTTATCCCATATGTCATTTTATATGAGAAACATTTTCAACTTGGGTAATTGAATGTGACTTTAATATCGCGGGTCTCGGAACATAAATGTCATCTCACGTCACGTTTTTATCCATGTTCCTTTCACTTGACAGAGACGGAAGGATTTTTAGTCTCTTGCCAAACTTATTGATGGTTCTGCAGCCTGGGGCGGAAGACTAATTGTATTACTCATGAATGAAGATTTGTAATTGACACAACATGTGGAGGGAATGAATGTTAGCGAGTTATTTATTGTTATAAGTGCCATAAAACTGAAGTCTCATGTAATACTAGCATGCATCAATCACCTTGCCACATATATTTTCATGTTTTTAAAAATATTATGATTACGTGTTGCTTTTAAAATTAATTTTCTTTTAGGTACTAAGTGGGTAGAACTTACTTGATTTGCCTGGTTGATATGTTTATTTATATTCCTGTTACAAAAAGAAACGAACAAAGGAATTCATTTCAAAACATTGCACAAGGAATTGTAAAAAAACAAGCATTAAACAAAATCTATTACAAGGCCATTCAAATGCAGTTTGTATTAGGAAGTGAAAGTCTGGAAAATGTCACAAAATAGGGACAAATGAGATATGCTTGATTTTTTTTTTCTTCAGGACTTTATAATTTAGATCAGATAAGCAGAATGAGGGTTCATAAACCAGGATGTTTGCTGTAAGAATGCTATGATAAATAATTTATCATGCCTGTTGGCAAATTTATCACTATGATATGCTCAGTGTAATCCTTTCTTTATTTCAACGAAGAATATAGCTTTACACAAATTTGCACAAGCTCAATCAGCCTACAATAATCATAACCTCGGCCCTGTTTCATAGAAGTTGTTATCAATAACAAATGCTAAATTTCTATGGCAACTTTGCTCTCTGCCAATCAAATGCCATGCTTTCTGTAGCTTATAACAGTTATTGTAACTTGTTATTGATAACATGTTCCATCAAACAGGGCCCAGGTCCATGACCCAGTTTGGGTTTAAAGATGAAGTTGAGTTCTGGTCATGCGATTGCATTGTGAAAGAAACGGTGTGGAATCGACCAGAAAAGGTTGATCATCTAGCATATAAGAATTTGTATGTATTGCAAGGTTCTGGAATCATGATCAAAATGATAAGAAATTTGGCCAAGTCTTGGTAAAGTTACAAACACTGTACACAGAAAGATGTATATGGGACTACACGAACACGTGGCGTAAAATTCCTACCCCCCGAGTTTTACGATTTACATGACATATTTTGAATATTAAGGCATTTGAAGAGCCATGCTTTTCAGTGAACATGTCTTATCTGATGTTCTTTCACACTTGCATAATAAGAATGATAACGCTCACAAATTATTTTCCACCTCTTCCCAGAACTCAACCTTCTCTTTAAGAGCAGGTTCGTGCAATGAATCATAGAATACAAAAAGCAGGACAAAATACAGAGATGCATTAATAGAATTGAGATGAGATAAACATAGGAGAAAACTTACTTCCATTTATTGAAAACTTATTTTAACATAAGCATGTAAAATAAGTTGTGAGAAGGGAGGGGGGAAGTACTGATCAAAATATTTTATCTGTGATGGGTAACGCTGATTAACTTTGGTGAGTGTAGAATTTTCTTTCAAGTTCTTATGCTATAAATTTAAGGTATTGTACTTTTTTCCAATGTTAATTCCTATTATAGAAAGTAATGAAAGATGACAGAAGATTATGCTTACTAAAGTCATAAAAGATGTAAAAATGTAAGCTACTTATAACATTATGAAAATATGGTGCAATAAATTAATATCTCATAAATTTAAGAAGTCTTTTGCCAAGAAAAGGACTAAAGAAACAGGAAACATGTATGAGTGGTCTTAGAGAAAGTTGAGATCAAAAAGATGTTTGTCAAACTGTCCTATAGAACTCTCTAATGTTACCTAGTAGAGACGATTTTCTATTCACTTTGCATGAATTTTTCAATAAATTTTCTTGAACTTTATTGTATTAAAAAGGTTAATGGTTTTTTCCAGTGTATTTAAAGTTGTTTGAAAATGTAGATTGGAAACTAGGAGTCCTTGAGGCAGGTTTTCATAATGTCGTTACTGTGACATTAAAATTATTTGAAGTGTATACGACAGACTGGGTACTGTACCCAGAAGGTATATATATAAAGAAAGGAGGCCTGCCCAAGTAGACTAGAAACAAAGTAGCTTGTCTGAGTAATGTAACTGAGGGGAAACGATGTTTTATGCGACTCATTCTACCTTTCAGAGCGGTGGAGACATAATACCCCATCGCGGTGGAAATGTGCAACGCTTCCTGCGAAACTGCGAATAACAGGAATAAATAGATCAAAAAGGAGGCACCCACTAAAATGTGACTCTCCCTCTTTCTCTATTTTTTTCCTTCCTCTTTCTTCCTCTCTCTATCTATCTCTTTCTCTCTCACTCTCTCTCTCTCTCCTTCTCTCTCTCTCTCTCAGTCACTCTCTCTCTCGCCCTCCCTCTTTCTCTATTTTTTCTTTCTCTCTCTCTTTTTCTTTCTTTTTCTCTCTCTTTCGCTAATTCTTCTTTCTCTCTCTCCCTCTTTCGCTCTCTCCCCCTTTCTCACTCTCTATCTCTTCCTCTTTCTCTTTCTCTCTCTCTCTCTATCTCTCCCCCTCTCTCTCTCTCTCCCTCTCTCTCTCTCTCTCACTCTTTCTCTCTCAGTCACTCTCTCCCCTCCCTCTTTCTCTATTTTTTCTTTATCTCTCTCCCTCTTTCTCACTCTCTATCTCTTCCTCTTTCTCTTTCTCTCTCTCTCTCTCCCCCCCCCTCTCTCCCTCTCCCTCTCTCTTTCTCTATTTCTTCTTTCTCTCCCTCTTTCTCTATCTTTTCTTTCTCTCTCTTTTCTTTCTCTCTCTTTCTCTCTCTTTCTCTCTCTTTCTCTCTCTCTTCTCTCTCTTTCTCTCTCTCTCTCTTTCTCTCCTTCATTCTACACATCATTCTCCCTCATTCTCCCTTATTCATTCCCCTCCATCCAACCCGTGCTAGTGGCAGCGGAGTGAGCTTGATCTGCATAATTTGGTGCGATACACTCTTTACGTATCGCATGTCCCGCAGTGCCCAGCCACTATCTGCACCGGTAATCTAATGCCCCTTACCTTTTTTTCCCTTCTTTTTCCGGAGCTAACACGGCAGATGCACGCTAGCCCGAGGGGACTTACGGGTGCTCCTCCGCGCCTGGAATTATGCAGCGGCCGAGCGCTCAACACTTTGTTCAGATGGTAATAGGTTGGTTTGCTGGCGTGGATTAAAAAGGAAAACGCTCAGGCATATACAGATACTCTATTTAGGTTGTTAGCCACCCCCTCTCTCCCTCCTACCCAACCAAATCTTCCTCCCTCGCTTGTCTCTCTCTCTCTCTATCTTACTCTGTTTCCCTCCCCCCCCCCTCTCTCTCTCTCTCTCTCTCTCTCTCTCTATCTCTCTCTCTATCTTACTCTGTTTCCCTCCCTCTCTTTTTTTCTCATGCAGTCTTGAAAGCCACCCTGAGATCTGTTTTTATTATCATTCCATAATTATTATTTCATCTCTCCCTCTATATGCATCTCTTAATCACTCTCTATCTCTCTTTTTCTCTCTCTCTCTCTCTCTCTCTCTCTCTTTCTCTCTTTCTCTCTTTCTTCTCTCTTTCCCTCTCTCTCTCTCTCTCTCTCTGTCTTTCTGTTTGCCTTTCTTCTTACATCTGTCATCCCCTCCCCCTCCCTATTTCTCATGCAGTCTTGAAAGCCACCCTGAGATCTGTCTTCATTATCTACCCATAATTATTCTTTCATCGTCTTCGATTTCCTGATGTTATCTTTGAACTTAGACACACATCTAGTATGTCTATTCAAGGAGTTGTTACAAATAACTCCTCAGTCTATATAAATATCACTTGTGTCTATATTGAGAGATGTAAATTTTACATTGTTTCTTTTTCCATTTTTTTTTAAAATTATCGTTTGCCAGGAAGTGAGTCAAATTACCCCATGGCAGATTTTTATTTTGTGTTATATATTATGGACATTGCAGATAAAGGAGGAAGAGAAAGATAGAGAGACAGGGATATAAATAGAGAGAAAGAGAGGGAGAGATAGAGAGAGAGAGAGAGAAAGGGAGAGGGGAAGGGGAGAGGAGAGGATGAACATAGACATGAGGAAGGGGTGCAGGGAGAAAGAAAGGATGAGAGACAAATACCTGTAGGCCCCTATTTATAACAAAAAATAATTAGAAAAAAACAATTTACAAACAGGTAACCACCCTACTCTTTTGCTTCATAAATTATACATGAGACCGAAAATGCAGACATCGGACAGACAGACAACCTCTGGAGGTTCAACCACTCCCTCTTGTTATGTCCCATTCGTGATCCCTCAGTCCCATGCATGATGATTTGCGTTTCTTTCAGCCCAGACTTTGAATTTCCTAATTCCTAGTCTTTGTAATCTGAGTCCAATTTCAATAACAACCTCAAATATATACAAATGGAGATAACCTTTGGTCATGCTCGCTTTTTTTTTTCTCCAATGATTTTCTATCAGTCAACACAGTTGGTTTATTTTGATCAGGGAAATGAACAAAGTACCTATTTAGACAGTTTTAATGGAATTAATATATGATTGTCAAGAGGTAATGAAGATCTTTTAAAAGCATAGACAAGAAATTATGGACCACCAAAGAGCATCATAAATGTTTCCTTTTTTTTGTATAGACGGAAATCGTTGAACACAGCATTTGTTAATGGTGTTTCTTTATCTTGGCGTTATTTCCCCCTTCAGGCTTCAGGGTATTTATTCATGAAAAGGATTGCCAACTATTACCAAATACCATAAAATACCACAATTATATTGTTGTACTGGTAAACAGAATACATTTGATTTGATTTACATTTGTGTATGCAGTTATCCTGTTTCTTTGTTTGATTAATGAATCAATAACTGATGTGAACCAAAACTGGATTTGAAGATTCTTGCCACCCCCTCTTGCACCCTAGTCTGCGAGCCCAGACTCTACTTATTTGACTCTTTGTTGTGGTCTAGTGGATAAATCACCAGACTGTAGATCACTAGGTACAGGGTTCGAATCCCAGCCCGGCACTAAAGTCCTTTGGCAAAATGTTAATACATTTGCCACTCTCCACCCAGGTTTTGAATGGGTAACCGGCAGGATGCGAACGTTAATGTAGTATGCTCAGCATAGTGAGCATCTTTCAAATGGTGCCAGGCTAGAATGCTCCCCAGGGAGTGGATAATGTGCATATATCGTATGCGGGGAAAGCATGAATCCAATAATCAGGGTAATAATATATCTGTAAAGCGCTTAGACTTGGAGACATCTTTGATGTGTTAAGTGCTATACAGTATTAACACAGAATATTATTCTCATTATTTACCAAAATTTATAAAACCTTGAGCAGAGCCTAAATCTGTCCGTTTCTGGCTGTGTCAAATAGGAGAGGCTAAAGTACATATCCTATTGTAGTCTAATAGTGCAGACACTGTCAAGCTCAACAACTGACAAGGGCTCACGCCGGCAAACTACCTCAATGCACCCCACCCTTTGAGGATTCCCCTCAAGACAGTAGGCAGCAATGCAAGGAACTTCTCCAGAAGTGCTAAGTCGCTCTTTGGGTGTAAAGCTAGTCATATCAACGCTTTTAATAGCCGTCTCGGGGGAAATCAAAGCTCCTGGCTTGCATCCAGGCATGGTTCTATTACCAAGCCAGTCTTGATGATGAGTCCAATCCTAATGATGATTTATCCATCATTCAGACTGCCTAAATTCATGGTATGGCTATACGACAATCTTAGAATAGCTATTCGATAAGTCATTGATTTTTGTCTTGCCTGGACATCGTATGACATAATTTGGTACAACGAAACGCATAGCAAGGCCCCCCCCCCCCCCCCCCCCAAAAAAAAAAAAAAAAAAAAAAAAAAACAGCGTCCTGTTTTTTTGAAAAATAGGAAGGAGGAGGCCCATTTTTTTCTTTTTTTTTTCTTTCAAAATGGCCGCTCTGTACATTTTGGCTATTTTTCAAGATGGCGGCCAACATTTTTTTATTATTATTTTTTTAAATCAGAAATACCGGTAGATCTATTTTAGCAGTGTTTTTCACATTTTTTTTCTTAAAACAAAAAAAAAGGAGGCGGCCCCCAAAAAGGAGGCGGGCGGGGACACTAAACATGTATATTTTTTTTAATGGCCCAAAACGCTTGTTTGAGCAATTATTCAAAAGAAAATTCAGCAAAGAATCAGGGTCAAATCTTTCTAGTCCGAGCATCATATTGTACAAAAATCATATATATCTGGGCACTGACATCTTGACAACTGTTTTCTTTATACATTGTTTGTATCCAGTGTGTGTGCCCCATTCACTGAATGATAGTTCATTCATACACAAAGAAACAATTAGGATAACCGCATATAATCTTCATATAATGTTTGTATACATTTTCTCTAGTCTGAATGGGCTACATGCAGTTTTGGCCAGGTTCATGTCTAGTATTCAACGACTTCTGTAATTACCCAAACTGTGATTAATATCGCTTTCAATTCAGCTTGATGCAAATTATATTTAGTGATCGTTGGACGTAGAGAGATCGAGGGTGCACGGGATATCTGTGGATTGATATTGTCAGAGTTGCAATATCATTGATTATTATCTTTATAAGGCTTCCAAGTGGTACAATAAATCAGCGCAGTACCCGGATGACAGATCAATATTGTTTTTGTATTGCTCTGTCATCCGGGAACTTCAACTGTCAATACAATATTGCTTGATTATCAAATTTTGTTATTTCTCGAGTCAGCCTGATGTTGATAATAATATTGTATGACTTTGTTTTTGTTTAATACAAGAATTTGAGAATATTGCTCTTGCTATGACAATATATTCTTGTATCAAACTCAAAGCCATCCAATATAATATAAAGATTTTGGACATGACTATCATTTGACCCAGTTTCTGTATCACTCATTTATTTTACATTGTATGTGGCTTATTTATATTCATTGCAATTGTTTTGAGATGTCAATTTTATGTCATTTCCAGAAACCGATATCACTTTTAAGATAGGATGAATGTCATGTTGCGCAAGCTGCTTACTTGATTAAAATAGAATCAGAATACCGGTAGTTAGTTTAGTTTAGCATGTGCCAACTGCCCGTAAGAGCATTCAACTTGTCAAGAAACAGCTTTATTGCTTTCAACAGACAGTGTATACATTGAAAGATTAGCCCACTCATTCTCTTCAACAAGGTGGGTACAACCAAAATTTTGGATTAACAACTTTATGTTTCTAAAGATTTAAAAAACTCTTGTACATGATCAGTGTATTTTAATCCCATTAGAATAATCCCTTTAGCACCACATACTTACCCTTATTTATACAAATACTTTTCTTATAAATCACGCTATCAGGATTAGAATGATGTTTTGTTTTGCAGAAACTTCCTCGATTCAAGTCTCCTCTTCACTTGCCTAATTTGTGTTTTGAATATGACACAAGAAGACGCCTGCATTATCTCTGGCAAGCCCGTTGCCACGGCGATGGTTAAGGAGGAGGCGAGAGGAAATGTGATTTAGGCAGAAAGGATGTCATGTCTGAGGTCATCAACCCCCTTAACAGTTTGAAGACGAGAGATCTATCCAAACATGTCCAATCATATCTCAAAATATTGGATTATATCTCTAGAGACCCCTCCCCACCCCCCTCCCCCTCAGCTAGCGATGATGACTGTCGGCAAAACAATGGCTCTGTGGCCTGTATGTATCTCATGACATTTTTATCTTTAGCTGAATTATTTGTTTTCTAAACCAAATCTCCCGATCCTTGTAATTCGTTTGTGCTTCGGGTAAAGTCTGTTTGCTGATTGTATATATCCTATCAAATGACACCCACCCCCCCCCCCCCCCCCCCCCCAAAGAAAAAAGGAACAGGGAAAAAATTAGGATTGGAAAAGGTACGGGTTCTTTGTTCTTGCTCTGTTATGTTTATGAAATTTTATAATTTATTTAATCATATGATTGAAGCAAAACATTGAAAGTGGATGCAGGGAATATACAGTCAAACCTGATTTAGGGACCACCTGTCTACAAAGACCACATTTCTTGTTTCCCTTGAAAATGGGTTCTCATTGAAACATGTACTAAAGGAACCTGTCTACAAAGACTACCTGTCTATGAAGACCACTTTTTGTGTTTCCCTTGGGCGGTCGCTATAGACAGACCTTTTGACTGTACAAGATAACGATGCAATGTCTGCTTAGAGCCAGAAGGGTGTTATGTTAAAGGATAATTAGCTAATTAATGCCCTTCTGGCTCTCAGCAGTGGGCTTTGAATGACAAAGGAAGCGCAACTACATGAACAAGCTTTTAGAATCACTCAAACTCTTTGTGCAAGTAAATACTTCCACATGTGAATAATTAATTACAATTAGAAATTATATATACATATGTTTTAATTTTT
>JAVYIG010003310.1:0-201834 GCA_035222895.1 Strongylocentrotus droebachiensis
AAAAAGTTTCATCATGAGAAAAACAACAACAAATCCTGATGGGTTGTAAGCACAATTTAATCATGAAAGGCTGAAAATATATTTCATAAGGAACACGATTATACCAAATATAAATGCGAGCGAGCTTTGGGGGAAATAAATGAAAAAGTTGCTCTAAGTCGCTCTATAGGGGCGTATGTTATGGAGAAAGGAAAAGGGATATTTTTCAGAAAGAAAAAGGACACTTATTAGAAAGAAAAGGGGCACATGTCATAATAAACCTCGAACCTGAAAAGGGCCACTCACCAGAGATGAAAAAGGTACTTATGAGAAAGGAAAAGGGGCATCTGTCGAAGAAAATGGGGCACCTATCAGATTTTAATAGGGGCATTTATCAGAGGTGAAAAGGAGTATTTATGAAAAGGGGAAGGGGCTGTTATAAAAAAGGGAAAAGGGCCCTTTATCAGAAGGAAATAGAGTAATTAATAATTAATGAAAAGGCTCCCCCCCCCCCCCCCCTCGCGAGTGCCGCCCTGAGCACAAAGCTTTAACGTGCATGTCTTTATTTCCCAATCTGTTTTATTTTCTTCTTCTGCTTTGTTTTCCTTTTGATGTCTTCATTTCCTTCTCTATATGTTTGGCAAAATGTTCTCTTTAGTTCACCTTTTCCTGTTTTTTCTCTAGTCTCTTTCTTGACCTTATATTTGTATCTCCTCTATCGTTCTCTCTCTCTCCGTCTCTCTCCCTTTCAAGCATACTTATTGGCACCCCTTTGTAAAAAAAAAAGTTGGTCTTAGTGGAAACAGACAAATGCGGGAGGGGGGTGAGATTATAGAAATCGAACAAAGAAGAAAGTCATGAAAATTGACACTCGAGATCGATAACTTTCTCCTTGTCAAGTTGGTCCTGATGTGTATAATGCATAGGCCAGGGGTTCTCAAACTTTTCTTTGACGGTCCAGAAGTGATTTCTATGAAAGCTGTAAGGTCCGAAATGACACTTGTAGGCCTATACTGAAGATAATGAGGCTTGTTTTTGGTCTATATCTGATCCAAGGAGAATTTTTACAGTTTAAAAAAACAGAGCCGCCAGTGCTTCCACTCGTTTAAATAGAGTTTCCCGAAAAGAACACCAAATCCCTGGAATTTGAAGGAATTTTCTTAAAACTTTCAAAATGCCTCTTGCGTGGATCTTTTATTTGGATGAATCGCTATGACATAATATATATTAATTATTTAGTGGGCTTATTTTGCTTTCTAATGGATCCGTACATGGCAGAGCTTGAGGGGCCTGGCAGAGTCCCAGGATGCTCTTGAGATTATTTGACTTTCAAGAGAGAAATTGTCTTTAGGAGAGAAAAAGATGTTATTTCTTTCTCTCTTAGAGTAAAGGAGCCGGTTTTCGGCCACTTAAGACAAAATCCTATTTTTTGGACTCTTTACTTCCTATTTATTATCATTTCTTGTTCAAATCATGAAGCAAATATTATTATTATTTAAACAAAAAAAGAATCCCAGAAAAAAATCACGAATTGCCATGACAATATTCATTTCAATTTTCACTGTTTTGGAGCCAGTTATCGGCATAGCGAACCAGTTTTCGGCCGCATGTACAAAGTCAATAGGAAGCGCTTGCGCGCGCCGTGCGTTTCCGCGCTGATGTATAGCACAAGCGGGCGGAGCAGGTATCCCACGCCGGAGCTCCCGGGTGCTCGCCTGGCCGAAGACAGGCACAGCGGTGATCGGAAGTTGGAATCTGAATTAGACAGACATATCGTGTGCGTGGCGGGGTCCGGCTGCATTGATTTAATACATGCAATGAGATACTTTTGAGCTTGCGACTAACACAAAATCGGGCTCTAAATCTGAAAAATACTTGAAATAAAGCTCATTTTATGGTACCCATATTTCTTACATACACGCATAAGAATCTCGATTTCTCAGATTTGGGTAGCGGGACCGCCGATTACATCGCTAAAATGTGATATTTTAGGATATATTTTCCATTGCAAATGTGGTTCTTCAGTGACTCTGGCATGGTATGGTATGTGTGGGATATGTGATATGCTATTATGCGATGTATTTTAAAGGGATTTTACCATGCATCCAATGGATCGGCCGAAAACTGGAGCTGGTCGTTTACCGGCTCCTTTACTCTATAGACAATTTTATGAGATGGAATGTTCAATTTGAAGGCTTTATGTCCTTTTTGAAAAAAGCACACAATGGGGGCAGTGCAATTTAAATTTCAAGGGATGGATTTAATTTAATTTAATTTTAGAAATAAACTCTAATCCATCCCTTTTAATTGCACTGCCCCTATATATTGTGTGCTCTTTTTAAGCCCTCAGATTAGGCAGCAAGTAGCAGCACACGCCCTTAAAACTGGACACAACATTCAATGGGATGATGCCCACATCATTGAGTTTGAAACGCACTTCTGGTCAAGAATGGTAGAAGAATGCATCTGCATAAAAAGGATAAATCCTTTACTGAATAGGGATTCTTGCTATACATTCTTACCTTTCTTCGCTCCAGTCAGAGTCCAGTGATCTCGAGGCAGCAGACAGCAAGAAATTGTGTAAATAATTTGCCTTTGCCGGGAGTCTTTGGGCGGAGCCCCAGGAAGTTCTTGAATAAAATAAAAAATAGGAAATTCAAAATAGACGTTACGAGCGATAGAAATTGTAATTTCCTCCTTGAAAGTCACATAGCCCCTTTCATTTCATTCTAGAAATAACTTCTCTTTCTCTCTTAAAGACAATTTTATATAACTTCTGTTTTTTCGTATTGTTGTACTTTCGTCCGCAGACTTCTTAGGCACATAATAGTTATGTCAAGCCAACTCAGTCGGAAATGTCATCTGTAGGCCTAAGTGTAAATTAAAGTTTCATGTTCTTCCTTTTTTTCTTTCTCTCCCTCTCTGTCTCTCTCCTTTTCCTCTATCCTCTATCTTCTTCTCTTTTACATTATTGTCTCTTTTCTTCAGATTTTTTTTTTGTGTGACATGCGTTATGCGTTGGTGTGACATCGCACATAAATGCCAGTTGCAGATTCCCTGTCTAATTACATGTATTGATCTCGATTTAAAATTTAAAGGAAACTTTCTCATTAATTCTATTTCCGTTTTTCTAATACCGGTACTTACAATAATCTCCATTTAATAAAAAAAAATCATCTACTTCCTCTCAAGACAACATTATATAAAGGATTCATTAATGCAAGGCTATCTCGCGAGTCATCTCTCAATTTCAATAACTTTTTGCTTTCCTCATCTCTCAGTTTCTCTTGCTTTAATATTTCTCGTTACTTCCTTCCAATTGAGCTCCAACTTGATTTCTCCACATCTCCATTATATTCTAGTTTATGCACTATATCTATTCTTCAACTACAGGTAGATGCAAATATTACTCAAAATCTATTATATAAATCACACTCAGGAAACAGCCAATTGACTAGAATTGCTTCAATCTATATTTTACATTACAATGGCTATGGTGATGAGATGTCAAGGTAATATGTTGATGTGTTTGTTAAAATGTATTACCATGGTGCACCTTCTTGGTTAAAAAAGATATATTTGTACTTACTGTACATGTATTAACGTAAGTTCATGCCTTTACATACCACAGTAGAAATCAAATATTTTTATATTTGATGCAGAATAATATTAATATTTGAAGATTAGAAACACAAACAGATTCCATAACCATTCAAGTGTTTCAAGAAAAAGTAAATCAAACTTTGTCCTCGATGTAAATTCACACTGTCTAGCGTATAGCACTAGCGAGCTCTCCTATCCAGTCTAGACTCTTCGCGCGCGATTTTATTGGAATTAGTCGAGAAATTCCCCTCGCTAGCATGTAAATAAAAAATACGCATGCGGCTGCATACGATTTTTGTTAGGGGGGGGGGCGTGGCGGCCATTACTCAACAAGCCTAAGCCAAGGCCTATCGTCCTTTTCTGATGCTAATCATTTTCTATTCATTTTTAAAATTTATTATTAATGCCAATAATGGTTTCAAAAACAGCAGCAGCAGCAATTAAATCCCACGGCACAGGCACAAGTTGTGGCAAATTAAATTTAGAAATTTCTCCCTCCCTCTCTTATCTCTAATCTCTAGCTCTCTCCCTCTCTTCCCCCTCCCCATCTCTCTCACTCTCTCTCTCTCTCTCTCTCTCTTTCATCATTCATACTAGATCTGTAATTATATTCCAAATAAGCTTGTAAGTTGAAGTTGTACATGTGATGATCGATACACAAAGGTTTTTCAAAACCTTTCTCCTACAGTTTTGGTAACATCTTATTCTTGAAATGTTTCTCCTTTGTTCAGAGCGTTTTATTGCCATTTGGTCAACAAACAGTTCATATACTACCCACTTGGTCTATTCCCATATGGTCTAATAATCATTTGATCATTAATAGTAATCATCATCAAATGGGTGTAGACCAAACAGCAACTCTACAAAGAGATACAATTATTTTCTTCACTTTGTCATATTGCATTTATCATCACATCTTTACTCTGTCTTACTCCTAGGTTTAGGACGTACAATTCACAATGGGTAACGTCTACAAACTTTGGTTTGGTCTGGTGGTGCTCCGCTTCATCTGGTGTATATGGCCTCAAACAAGCTATGTGGATCCTGCTGAATTCTTTGAGGGAACAGACAAGCTCGCCTGTGAGTCTGAAATTAATATATCCTCATTTTAATTAACTCTTTCTCTTATCAAACGGATGTGGCAATATGTTATTACTTGACTTTTCAATATGACTTACTGACTTTCGGTGAATCATTTAGGAAAAGAAGTTAAAACATTAAAAGATTCAGTATTTTTTCATATCACTTTATCTTTTACTTTAAGACAACTTAAAATGACAATTTACTTTTGCAATACAGGTTACTGTAATTACTTTAAAAAAATAATATAAGATCTTTCATAATACATTTTCTTACAACAATCAAGGTTGTACAAACTTTATGGAATTTAAGTAGTAAACCGGGGCTTTCCACCTACAGGTGCCCAGGATATATGGTAGCCCCAAAGTCTGTGCTGAAAGTTTGAACCTCCCTTCCCCTGAAAAAAATGGTAAGAAGGGGTTCATGCATACAGACTCAAAATTCTCAATTTGGACCCCGTATGAAAACAGTGTGGAGTCTTGTATTAATTGGTTGCTGTTAATATGTTTGCTCTTTCAGCTCGTATATTTGGATTCCCAAGCACCGCTGCTGCGGGCTACGACACGCCCAAACCCCAGACCACCATCTTCTTCCCGTACATCACTGCTGGCGCTGGCTTCCACCTCCTCAGGAAACTGGCTGAACTGGGACTCGTTGCCGTCAACGAGCGAACTCTCCTCATCGCACCACGTTTGATGATCACGGCTGTTTCCCTGCTCTGCGATTCTTGCGTGTACAACATAGCAACCATCTTGGGCCAAGATGCAGGTGCTTGTATGGTCATCTTCGCCAGCTCGTTCGCGACCCTGGTGTTCATGACCCGAAACATGACCCACGTCATCAGCACTTGCACTTTTGCTCTGTTGCTCCTCCTGGTGGTGGATTCTCGTAAAAGTCAGCTGGTTCCAAAGACACCATCCAAGGATGGGAAACAGAAGAAGAAGAGTAAGGTGGTGAGCGATCCGAACCATGGTTTTTGGTTGGGAGTCTTTGTCTTGGAGGGTGTCTTTAACCATCCGTCCTTTTTCATCTATTACCTCATTCCAATGGCTTTCTGGCTTACAGGATCGGCCTCCCAGCTCGGTTCCGGAGCCCTCAGAACAGTGATGTACAACCTGGCATCCTTGCTGCCTGGTATCGTCACAATGGGTACCTTCTTACTTGTACTGGATTCCACATTCTATGGAACCCTTGATGCGGAGATCCTCCTCAACCCTCAACTGTTGCTCGAGAACCTTAACTCCGGGTTGGTGCGGAACTTGACAGTTGCGCCCCTCAATTTCCTGCAATATAACTTTCTGGACGCCCCTCTGGAAATCAGACCTAAAACCACCCATCTCCTATTCAACCTTCCATTGCTCTTCTTTCCTCTTGTCATCAGCTTTATATCGGAGATCTTCATGGTGTACAAGGGAGCAGAGCCCCAGAGCGGGAAGACATTTTCCACATCGACAAGCCGTGCCTTCTTTACCCTAGTTTTCACCACCCCACTTCTAGTCTTCTCTCTCTTACCTGACCAAGATCCTAAGCTTCTGCTTCCCCTCATCATCCCTCTGGTGCTCCTCTATGCAGAGTATGTGATCTACCCTGCCTCAGGTATGCCTAACGCTCCTTGGATTGTCTGGAATGTATTGTTTGGATTGATATTTGGAGTTGTGCTGCAGGGTGGGGTTATCCCGGCCCTCGGAGACATCAAAGCCACAGTGACAGCACCTGTCGTTGATAAACCCACCTTCTACCACTATGTCTTCTACCACACCCCTACCCCGCCCCAATACCTCTTAGCCTTGCTACCCCAAGGTACATCATCGAAACACCGAAACCAGTTTCTCATCCACGATCTCGGTGAGATGGACCGCTTTGATATGCACCAGACGATCGGCTCCCTCCTCAGGGACGACAAGTCATCTACAGAGGCTTCGTCGTACAAGAAAGAGATCTACGTCATAGCCCCAGCGTCCATAGACGCCCTCTTCTGCCGAATCAACGTCAAGTTCACCTACAAGTTTGTGAAGAGTTTCACTCCCCACGTAAGTCTAAATGAACCACCATACCTATTCCCCGACTATGTATGCAGTGCGGAGAAGGACCGTAGTTATTTCCGTATGGGCGTTCGGGATCGTATTCCAGCACTCTTCTCATTGAATATGTACAAGGTACAACTTGTACGTCATGTTGGATCCGAAGATATAGAGAAGTATAGCGATATTCAAAAACAGAAATCTAAAGGAACCAATAAAAATCAGTAAATGACACTTGCTTACTAGTGAGGTTTTTCTGCGATAATTGCATGTAGAAAGCTGATTATTTGTGGAGTCTTATTTTATAGATTGCAGATGTTATGGGTAAAGGAAAGAAGATCATTGATTAATAACAAAAAACTCCCTTCAGCAGTCATTGAAAGAACTTGATTATCATATCTTTTTTCAGGACATTACAATATTGTTCTATGAGCTGCAGATTCTTGTATTGATTATACACTCATTCTTCCATCCATCCACGAATATGCATGATTTTGCATGCACAATCATGTACTATTGTGATTCATTCTAAATATTAAGTACTGTATAAAACTATTATCCCAAAGGAACCATTTGTCTTTCATGCTTTCAGTGAAATCTGACAGTAATGTTGTGAGAACAGTCTAAAGCAGGGCTCCCACTTAGCCGAGTTGGAGCCTCGAGTTGTGGCGAGCTGGCGCGATCTTATGGCAAGCAGTTTTATCATTAAAACATAATTCTTGATATCACGAAATCGAATTCCTGATATCACAAAATCAAATTCTTGATATAAAAAATTACCATTGCTTTACAACGTAAAATTATTTCTTGATATCAAGAATTGATTTCTTGATATCAATTAATAATAAAAACGGCTTACCAAGATCGCGCCAGCTCGCCACAACTCGAGGTTCCAACTCGGCTAAGTGGGAGCCCTGCTTAAGGTTTTGGCCAGAAGTGCTAATACTACATGAATATAATAAAAAATTATCCCTCCAGGTCTTGGAGGAGTTTACCAGGAAGTTAATAAGATTTATTTTTTCCAGGGTATATTTTTTGTCATTATTGTGCTAAAGCACATTGTGCGTAAAAGTTAGAGGGGTAAATATGTTTTCTAGTTGATTCATATACAAACATATTACTCTTATGAGAACACAATCAGCAAAGGTTCATTCTTTAATAACAAGCTGCAGCTTTGAGGAGTGACAGGTAAAAAGTCTCTACCGGTATTTGTAATTTATCTCTTGGGGCACTCAGAGATATGCTCCAACCACAATTATTCTAAGCTTCATTTTGTGAAAGTGGGTTTTAAGTTAGGGTTAGAGGTTTTAGGTATCACGTTTTATCCAGCGTTGAGTTGGGAATTCTGTAAGTGTGAGATATGGAGGGTGGAGCAATTGTCAGTCACTACTCGCCAAATCATGTGTCCTTCAACCTTAGCCATTATATATGAATAGTGAATGAATATTATTCATTCACTATTCATGGCAGAACATAGCATCTTTTTCTATATTAGTTGTCATGGGGAAATATTGAATACCGTAGGTCTGAAAGATTTTAAACTTGCCCATTTTTGTAAAGATATGAAATATTCATATACCGGTAATCCGCCTACTGCCCTACTGAAATATTTTTGAATGTACCTCAAGTGTAACCGTACTTGCATGCATGTGTATGATGATAGATAATCGATCAACTTCTATTCAAATTTAAAGTTTTGGTGCCAAATATATTTGTTATTGTTGAGCACATTCACAATTACTTACATGTATGTGCAACAAAGTCTATGTAATCGTATACTTCTTGTGATATTTTTTTCTTCAGTACCGGTATGTTGCAAAACTTATGCAGTATGTCTTAAATCTAAATTCAGTAAAATGTTGGTTACGTTGCATTCACCAATCAAGTTTTGAACATTTGAACCATTTTAGAATGACATTGGTATCGAATCTATAAATTTACATTCAGTACTAATCATAATTTTTCAGGAATAAGTTGCTATAAATTTCATGTTTTATTGCTAAATGTAAAACATGTGCAAAATTAAAAAAATATCAGCATATTTAAAGCCAGACTAGAGTGAGTGGTGCTGCTGCGGAAACTGCCTAATTTTCACCCAACCTACTTTGAGAAAAGCCATAAGATGTGTAATATCTTTTTGTAAAGTATTACGGCTGGAATGAAATATTTTGTATTAAATTGTGATCATGAGCGTGCTATTTAAGGTGGTTAGATACGTGATAAATGTAGTACTGTTTTTTCGTTGACGATCTGACATCTTCTCTAGTGGAATTTGCTTCAGGTTTTACTTTGTCAAAACTTAGTTAAAGTAAAGGTTGTATTTGGGTGTAAGTGTATGAATTATGCTGGGAGTTCGGGGTAGAGTAGGTTTAGTATTTGATCCAGGGTTGACCTGAAATTGGCTAGAGTAAAAAAGAAAATTGGCTTTTGAACATAAGGTGTACAATGATTTTCACTATCTCTGTATTTAACGAAAATTGATTATATTTCAATTTATGTGCATGTTACTAGAAAATATCTGACTTTTGCATAGATAATGTTAATGAGCAACTCCCATTTTTTGGTGTGTGTGTGCAAAATGATTTTTTTATCAAGATTTTTGAGCCATCTACTTAAATGTCTTAATATACAATGGTTTGTTTGGTATGTTCATGTATTTGAAACGAGGTGGAAGGGATAATTATGCATTCAAAAAGTTTTGTTTGTTTACAGCCAGGAGGGCAATAACTCATGCTTTTTACAAAGAGTAAATGGCTCAGTGCCCTTCTAGCTCTCAGTAGACAAGTGTTATACTGTAAAGGCTTGTTCAGATATGGCACAGTAAACTGCGGCAACGTTTTTGAAACGTGTAGATGAACAGGAAATGCATGCAGGAAAGGTCCTGTGCATAGTTAAAGTTAAAGATATGTGAAGCGTATTACAATTAAACCACCATGGTTCAGTGACACCATATCTGAATGAGGCCTAAGAGCAATGTTTTTTGTATGATAATCATGGATTTATTACAGTACAAGACAATCTTTCTTTCTTTTATAAATAAAGACAATAAATATTTAAAATAAAAAATTTCTTGTTATTTGTGTTTTTATTTCTTTTATTCATAAATCTATCATAAATTTGAAGTATATAATACTTTAAAATCACATTTCATATTTGGTATTACGATTGTCCATGGTAGAACATGAATAAGTATACAGCGGTGGGAGGGGGGCTGCAGTGCGGATCCAAGCTGGGGGTGGGTTATTAATCCCATAAGGTCACAAACCCTGGTTAAGATCCACTGCTTTACTGCAACAGTAAAGGAAAGCCAACCTTGAGCTCTGGCACCACAAGAAAATCTACTTGTAGTATAGTATACAGTATTGTACTGGCATTTGATGCACTATACAATCAAAAAGTTTCGCAGCTTAACTTTTGCGAATCTGGAATCCTTGCGAAATTCGCAAAAAGTTTCATGTAGAGGTTTTGAAATCTTGTGGATGAGTCAACTGACTATGGACCACAAGGTATGGGTTTCCAATCCCTGCCACAGCACAAACATCCAATTACATTTGCATTAATTGGCTATCTACATGATATCTACATGATTTCTACATAGATGTCGTGGTCTACTGTTCAAGTCGCCATCATTATCCATCGTTCTTGAAAACCATGAAGAACCCTGCACCGTGTCAACAATGATCAGTTTCTTGACCGTTAGCACCATGTGTAGTTCAGGGGGTCACTGAAGGAAGATTTCTGGCAAAGTAGGTCCTTCAGGGTTTAAGCCTTCATCACTATTGCCAAAGTGTTTCAATATTGTCTATAATTGCAAGTCCATCGTTCTTATACACCATCAAGAAGCCCTGCACTGCGGCAACAGTGATCTGTTTCTCGAAAGACGGCATCTTCAGTGGTTCAGGACGTTACTAAAACATCGGTTTCTGGCAATATAATTTCTAAAAGATAAACCGACACAAAGCGTTCATCACCTTTGCCAGAGTGCTTCAATATTATCTATAACGGCAAGTCCATCGTTCTTATACAACATAAAGAAGCCCTGTACGGCAGCAATACTGATTGGTTTGTCAAAGGACAGTGCCTTGTTGGCGAAGTTCTCTGCCGCTTCCGGTCCTAGCTCGGGGTAGAAGCGATGGTACATTTGGACTAGCTGGTGCTTGCTGGCGTGGCCTATCAGCTGCTTGTAGTCCACCCGGCCTGGGCGAATCAGAGCTGGATCCAATCTAAGAAGAGGAAGGGGTGGGGTTTAGTTAAATTCATTTTTTCTACAAAAGTGTACAGGCAGACAGGAGTACTGCAGTGCCATAACTGTGGAATAAACTTGAAGATGATATGAAAGAGAGGCATCAATATTACAACAACTCTAGGGCATTTTCAAACCAATCTCTTTTAAACTTAAATTATGATATTGTACACCATTTTTTCAGTTTTCTGGCTACTTCTAGTCTATAGTATATTTTGTTACATTATGCAATATACAAGAATGGCAAATTGTTGTCTTTCATCATCCTTATTATTGCATGCTGTCTTTTTGTTGTTGTTGTATTTCTTTTCGGAGTGCATTTCGTGAACATATGGAAGTGGAGGAACTACACAATTTCTCGCGAATTTCAAACTTGCAATAAAATTAATTCACTAGATATTTCATCGCATATTTCATCACAGCTCCAAAATAATGAAATAGTAACATAATTAGAAGAAATGTAAATTATGTATAAGATTAACATGTAGTTACTATTTTAGTGTAGGTGGGACCGGACCTAAAAATAGGATATCAAAATACAATTACCAGTTCTAGATTACATCCGTTTGTTAGCATGCACTGCTCATTTGTCAAACTTGATTTTATCTTTAAAAGGATCCAGTAACTTTATCTCAGATTCTGAAACAAAATCCTGGATTTAGCTCATGCTGCAATGATAATTATAAACCTTTAGGTCAGTCAGGAACTCCATGACTTTGACAAGCCGATCACCCGTCTGATTATCAAGATATTTATGATTGGAATTACAAATTTTGAAAAGCGTTTGCCAAACGGTTTTCATAACACTACAGTCTATTGGGGAAAACGAGTATGGTAAAACCGGTCACTCAAAGATTTTTACTTTTTTGAGGCACTTCTTGGATCATTTTGAAGCGCAATTTTTTTAGGGCTTCAATATTACACCATATCACAGACACTGATAACATGTAGGACAGTGCATCTCAGATTTAACATTGTTAAACGATGCCTTTAATAGTGACCTACCTGTCAATATAGTTGGTTGTCATGAATACTATTCTAGCTTCTGTTGATGCGACACCATCCAACGTGTTGAGAAGACCACTCAGTGTGACCCTGCTCATGCCTTGGTAACGAGCTGCAGATGACACATAAGAAAAAACAGATCAGTTGGAGCATTCAACAATAATCTACAAACATATTTGTTTATCTGACCTATAATTAATTGGACTCTTTCTGTTTTCACGTTCCATCGTACTCATGCTGTTTTTTTGTGTTAGAGCTTTTATGTGATTTACTCTTTTGCACTAGTGCGCCTTGAACGTTTGATTTCAAGTGGATTTGGCACCTAAAAAATCTCATTTTTGATATATACATCACTATTATTATTACATGTATTTTAAAGATGAAGTCAACAAATACTGGTCATGTTAGTATATTATCATACTAGACGTTGGTACCATTGAAAAGCCTGTTTATTCCCCTTCACAATGATGCCCCATTTGTAATGATGATGTAATCATGGAATGTGCAGTACACCTGAACATGGGGCCAAGTCAAAAATGAAATGTTGCAAAATGCATTTTTATTGTCAATGGTGAATTGTTCATTTGTTTGGAGGATGGATTGCTTTTTGAAGGAATAACAATACATTTTGCAGCACTTCACTTGTAGAAAATTACATCCAGTGAGAAAACAAACTAAGGAGGAAAAATAAACCATTGTAGAAGCTTCTTCCCCCTTTTCCCTTTTCCTTTTGAAACAATTATATTTTTTTCTGGGGGATCCACAAACTACAAGCACTGCTTATTAGTGGATCCCCCCCCCCCCCATTTCCTCAGAAATAGAGATTTTTTTTTTGTAATAACTTTGTTATGTGCAAAGTGTATTTGTATAGTTACCAGAAAAAATGAATTGTGAATGAAAAAAATGTAATATCTTTGTTTACCTTTCTGTTGGAAATGAAATAAATATGAATTGAATAAGTATAGAGTGCATAGTTCTTTTTGAAAATTACAAGGAGAAGACGAAGAATGAATTCTTACGATCCTCTTCCTTCTCCCGACTAACGAAGGCAGCATCGATGTCCTCCAGGAGAATAATACTCTGCTGGGGGGCGACGTTCATGAGGTGATTCAGACGGTCGTCGGACAGGCTACGCTCGCTAAGGTTCATCATGCATATACTGTATTGCAACTCTCCTGCTAAGGCCATTCTAAGAGAAAATATATAAATACATCAATCAATATTCTACATGCATGTTTGAGTTTGAGTTTGAGTTATTAACAACAAAAATAATAACAAGTAAAACATAATGTATCAAGCATGATTACATAAAATATAACAATATAACACAAGATACATAACATTACAAATGAATAAGATAAACATTGGTAAAGTATGTTACATAAGTATGTTATGTATAAATACATAAGTATGTTATGTATAAATACATAACAGCGAATGAAGAAAAGTATTGCAATGCCTCAAGTATTAAGCCTCTGTGTTCCTCCAATATCTAAAACTGTAATTGTATTGTATTTTTAGACACCAAAGTATAAGTGCAAGTCTAGTATCTTCTACTGATCATGATGGAATGTGATCAAACATAACAAATATCATTTTAAAAAGGAATAAACACCTTGTTTAATGATAACAATCAAAGTACTGATTATGCCATGATAAGAGAGCTATAATTGATAAAACTTGAGTTTCCAATATTTTTTGGAGGAGTTTAGATAGTGAGAGAGAGAAAATAAAGTTCAAGAAATACATATTGTCAAGATGGCTAATTGACGAAAAGGTTGTGCTAACAGACATAACAAAATAAACCTAAGAATTGACACCAGATATCACAATTTGAAATCTTTTGTGCATCTGCCCTGGCTGACACTGATTGAAGATGACTGCTGATTTGTGTAATGCATTCATACATGTATTAACAAATCTGTGGATTTATGAGCCACTACATTTTTTTAAAGCTTCTCGTATAATTTGATGTTTTTCAAACACTTACATAAAGCTACTCTTTCCACAACCAGGTGGTCCATATAGAAGATACCCTCTCCTGTATGGAATACCTGTGGGATGACAAAAAACATAATAATATTAACTCAAACTTATTTATTCTAATAAAGATCTGTGTCATTATTTGATTGTCACTCACAAAATAAAAACCTTGCATGAATTGTCTGTTGAGAACCAGAAGGGCATTAGATATGTATAAAAAGATACTAGTTAGTGCCCTTCCTGCTTTAAACAGATGATATATATATTCATGTTGATAACAATTCTTCAGCCCATATTCTTAATAGAGGCCAAGGTGCTGTTCAACCTGGCTTCACTTTAATCAGTCCACTGTCCCATGGAAGGCTAAGTCTCAACTTTTCTATTCCGTTAAAATTACTGAAATTATGTAAAGAAACAAAATAAATTCAGTTATGAAATGAAAATGATAAATTATTTCCGTGGTGACAGTATTTGATTTATGTAGTTTTTATTATGTCTTCTGTACATAGTAATCGATGCTGAAGGCTCAAATATACTGCATACACAGTCAATAATGAATGAGCTAATCTCTATGGATAAACATTGACAAACCAAACTATATTATTACAAACTTGTCACATTTAAATATCAACAATAATCCTAATGAAGTACTAATGAAAAAAGTGGTCTACACAGAAAAGATATTAGATCAAAGAAAATAGGCACTGTAGGCTCATTTGCATAAATCGGTCAGCACGCTAACATCTTCTACTTGGACAGATTTTATCACTATCATTACCATGACTATCTTGGCCCGTTTTACAAAGACTTGATATCAATCGCAACTTCTTTGCGACTGATATCAATCGCAACTATGTACATAAGAGATAGGAGTCTGCAAACTTGCGATTGATTAGAGGACTTGAGATTGATTTGGACCAATCGCAACTCTTTGTAAGACGGGCCCAGATCAGCCTTTTACATTACCTCTGTCAAAGTACCACTGTGGATAGTTGATGAACTCCTTGACGTCCTTGATGATCGTATCTGTGATTCCTCGATCCAGGATAACCGAATCGATGGGTCTCCGTTTCCTAGGGTAGCCGAACTGCCTCCACTCTGCACCCATGGCTGTGTACATTATGGTCTTACCCTCCTGCTTCTGCAGCGCCATCTCTCGAGCTGGACAGGTTTCAAAGAGAATGTAATTGGATTTTTGTTTAAATAACATATAAACAACAATGTCAACAATAATAATGACAATAAAAAGAAGAAAGAGAAGAAGAAGAAGAAGTAGATGGATTGGGAGGAGGAGGAGGAGGAGGAGGAGGAGGAGGAGGAGGAGGAGGAGAAGGAGAAGGAAAAAAAGAGAAGAAGAAAGAGAAGAAGACGAAGAAGAAAGAGAAGAAGACGAAGAAGAAGACGAAGAAGAAGAAGGAGAAGAAGAAGACGAAGAAGAAGAAAGAGAGAGAAGAAGTAGATGAGGAGGAGAAGGAGAAGGAGAAGAAGTAGGTAGCACTCAAAATTCCTTCCTACTGGTACCAATTTAATACCCGAGTGGAGAGTGGCAAATGAAGACTAATGTCGTGCCAAAGGACATCAGTGCCATTTCATTTGTTACAGTGTTATTAACTCTATGGAAAAGTATGTGGATTAGCATCCTTCTGCCGCTCAACAGATGATACGGTCTTATATACCAAGGATGGGCTCGTCAGTAGTAATACTGCTTTTTCCAAGTGCTCTTCATGTACTATTGTCCCAGCATTGCCAGGTGGTACCCATTTCATAAATGCAGGTCAAGAGGGGCAATTGTCCCTTTGACTTCATGACACAAAGGCATTGGTCCAAAATTTCATCCACCCGCTTGTATATTGATAAACAAACAAAAATGTTTCCTACATTTCATATTTGTCAACAAGATTTAAAGGTGAAATTCAAAGAAAATCACAAATATGTCAACTAATGTATCACTATAAACTGGTAAGCTAACAGATGGCCATCGTACAAGACGTGTTAGGTCAACTTTATATCGGGTGATTAATAAAAATACAAATACAACCACCTCCATAGCAGCTGGGATATATGAGAGATTCGCCGGAAAAATAACGATGTTTTAATGACGTCACTATATGGACCAATACTGCCCAAGCAGACGATATCCCATAAAGAATGAACATAATTGCAAAGCTATTATTTGTCAAATTATAATGAGTTTAGTGTATATAAATGAAATGGCATGTCAAACCATTCAAAAGGGGATATGAACCGATTCCGATAACTAAAATCTTTTGCTTGTAAATACACAGGATAAGGGTTAATTAACAATCAAAGAAACCAGACTTTCAAATTGAAAAACCCCCGGAATGATATTAAGGACGGCATTTGTTCCCTCTTGAAACGCCAAACATACCGCGGTGTGTGCAGCTGAATATTCAATGGCGTCTTATTTTGTTTACAAGCGACAGATTCCTTTATTTATTTAAGGTCCTCACTTTCGTTGCTCATAATCATACCATTTCTGTATTATAAAATAGCTTGACAGGTCTTTATATATTCAGGCCTGAGTGTATTACCTTGGTTGAGTATCTCATAGAAGAGTTCCTTGTTTCGTCCGATTGCTGTCAGGGTAACCGTCTCCCAGGGGGTACCAGTATGGAGGTCAACCATCTGCTTCTCTCTGTTCCTCTCAACAAAGATCCAGGTGTTTTTATATCTGTGGTATTCATGGGGGAAAATAAACACACAGTTAGTATTTGCTGTGCCTGTGTGAGTTGAACAGTATTTTGTCTTCACCTAAAACTAACTTTAATCATCAAGACAGGATCAAATCTTTTAGATGGAGATGTCAACGGAACAGTCAATTTCCAGAAGTATTGAAACTGTAAACTCCAATTGCACACCAAGTGCCATATACATGTATGTTAAAAACAGACCAAATAATGTTTTAAGATAAAAGGAGTATAGTACCGTTCATGAGAATGCTTTGTGAAAGAAACTGTGTGGACGTTATTTGTAAAGGTTGATATTGTATTTCATAAAATATTTGAACATTAAAATATTTTGGAATCAACAAAAGAGCAACTGAAAAATGAAATGGTTCAATTACAAATGCCTGTGATGATTTATTTGGGGGGAGGGGGGGGGGGGGGGGGCACAAGGACATCAGTCTCCCCCAAATCTCAATCTGGCATATTTTAAGTAAACATTTGATTTAAAAAAAAGGAAATATGCCCACTAAATATGTTATGGCCCCTCCCTTAAACCCTACATAAAGCTCAACGAAAACCTGAATTATTGACGAAATGAAGATAGCACATGTCCCTGCAGTAGATATCAGATTACACACCTCAAATAGTGGTTGCCGGGGCTGGGGACAAAGTCAAACTGGGTATCGATCTTTCCGCTCTCGCTCTGTGTGAATGTCGTCTCCACGCTGAGATGCTGCGTATGCCGTGCGGTCGTCGTAATCCACTGTAACAACCAATGGTAGCTCTTATCCTTGCTTGGGACCTCCAGGGTCATCATCAGATGGCGCCGTGCTGCAATACTCCCGTACTGAAGACCCTTCTTTGAGATGGTTAGAAGAGCTCCGACCCCAACAAGTCCAAAACCCGCCCCAAAGTAGGGGTTTTCTTTCAACATCGCTATAAAGTCACCAAGACCCATGGTTGTATTTTGATATCAGTCAGTATGAGATCATCTAGACAAAATAGGAAGAAAAATATTTTTTTAGCACTTTACTTTAGTCATACAACAGGAGTATGAATGGTATAGAGGCACTTGTGAGGAAGGTTCCAATTCAGTAAGGAACATTTGTACTTTTTTAATTAAAGACTTTTCAACAAAGTCAATCATTTGTGTTTCTTTGCTAGTTAAACTTATTGGTCCGACCTCTGTCAACAAATTGAAAATAATCCGAGGACTAGTTTTATTAATGATAGAGAATTCATGTTCTTTTTGGAATAACTTTGAACTTGGAATAAAGATGGGTAGAATTCTACTAGATCAAACTCAAAGGGGTAAATACATGATAAGTAGCAGAGCAGAAATTACCGCTATTTTCCAGACTTTCAAGAACATTTCTTATAAAATATTATGATCCCTTTAACTTTTGATGATACACACTGTATGTTCGCCACAATATATTTTCAGATGTGTCTGAAGAGAGGAGAAAAACAGATACATGTATTCATTATATATTTGTACACAAGAAATGCAAGAGTTGTAAGTTGTATGAGAATACCTCACAATCTAGTAACCAAATTGCCAATTTGCAATTTGCATACATTTGGTGATCAATCTCATATTTTAAATGCTCTTAATTTTCTTATTATTGGTGTGATTTATTTTTTAAAAAATTCCATTTTATTTCTCTTATTTTTTGCTAATCATAACAGTGTAAGGAACTTTTTACTTAGGTTTGATTGCCCTAGACAGAAATAACAGTCTGGTTGGGGAATTCTTTAATAAAAGTGACATTGGTCGGATGGTGACGTTAAACTTAAAAGGTTGGTCCCCAGACGTAAATAATCACATCTGATTGATACACGTCTGTAAAAACCTAATTACAGACACACACACATAGAGGCGGTCAGTGGAGCCAGACTTAGTCTCACTCTCAGCAGAATGACCATCGATATCATAGACTGAATTTTTTGTTTCGGTGACGGATTGCCCCGTCATATGCAATATTAAATGAATAAATTAAATTTTTTTTTTTTTTTTTTTTAAATATTTTTTCCCCTTCCACAGGGTTCTTTATTTTCAAAACAAATTTCATCATATACAGAACATCCATATATCATATACAAATAATTAAATAAATAATTTCCATACATAATGGCTTGACACAGATAATAATCATCACGGCCGAAAACTTTTGTGGCAGATAAAAACAAACATTTATGACAAAATTAGTACTTTAAATAGATCTATACCAACAACAAAAAACCAAACATAAAATACATGATCATGTTTATGTTAGCACATTTCCAACGCTCTCAAAACATTTTCTAAAGTGAAACCATTTCTTTTTCAATTTATTCTCTCTGAGATTTGTTTGGTAGACCCTATATATATTTTTCCATTTCATAATAACGTTTTACAGCTGATAAAATTATATCAAATGATGGTAATTGATTTCGTAATTTAGCTGAAAATATTTCTTGTCTTACAACCATCAGAACACAGTTGAGTGCATTATTATTGCTACCGCAAAATCCAAACAATTTATTTTTATTTGCAAGTTTTAATTAAATAATTAATGCAGGAATATTTCAAACTCGAAGTTCACAAACATTCCCGAAATTGAAAGTGACCCACTTTTCATGAATTTTCAATCATGTATAAACAAATTCAACATGAAATATGATATCATCATAATCACGGCCATGGAGAATGTCACATCCTAAAAAACTGTGTATAGATCTAGGCCTAATGAATTTAATTGTGTCTGCAGTTTTTGCCTGAATAATAGTAGATCCAACATCGAATTCAATATTTGGGACTGGAGTGAAAATAATCTTGTAAAACTTAGAAAATATCTCGGCATTTTACAGATTCATCATTTATTAAAAAGTCACTGCATTATACTTTTTTGAATTCTATATGATATATTCCTACAATCAGAATGGTATTAATAATTCAACATAAACCAACCCCTCCAAAAAAGAAACCTTACCGCAATTTCAGCTCTTCGACTTCGACTATCACATGCGCTGCGGTAATCACAGAATCATGAATATGCATATAAATTATCACCAGTCGACGTTATATCGTAGTCTAGTTTGCAGGCACTTAACAAATATATGTCGGGCCTATCGCGTAACAGTGTCAGGGAAATAAATTGTCAAGACTACAAAGTGTACTGCACTAATTATTACTATAAGTCCTATACTTTTGGTTGCTGAGACTGAAGCGGAGTCTCTCAATAAAGGCTATTATCGATAAAAACTCTGTCTACAGTCAGCACCCGAGCCTAGAGTTATGAATATGCATGACCACTCCTCCTTTCCGATCAGCAACAGGGGAGGTGGGGGTAGATGGGGGGGGGGGGGGGGGGGCATTATCGCCTAGTACCCCCATCCTTTAGCTCTCAAGGGGCTATGTAAATGGCATCTTAAAAGTAAGGACCTTTTCTCTTTCTTTTTTGTTCTTCTTCTTAATTCTTCTTCTTTTTTGCTTGCATAGGAGCCTATATAGCCTGAAGGAGCCTGAAGGAGCCTATATAGCCATCATGTGTGTTGGAGGGATCAGAGCCATAGCCAGAGTTTGTAAAAAAATGATGATGAAACAGAATTCAAGTGAATCAAACCGTGGCATGGACCGCTTACCAAATTATAGGAGCATAGGGGGGGGGGATTATCGCCTAGTACCCCCATCCTTTAGCTCTCAAGGGGCTATGTAAATGGCATCTTAAAAGTAAGGACCTTTTCTCTTTCTTTTTTGTTCTTCTTCTTAATTCTTCTTCTTTTTTGCTTGCATATGCATGCTCGTCATAGATTTTCTCTGCTCTCTTGCACAAAATAGTGGATTCACCCCTTCCTAATTAATCCTCACCCCAAGACTAAAGGAGCCTGAAGGAGCCTATATAGCCATCATGTGTGTTGGAGGGATCAGAGCCATAGCCAGAGTTTGTAAAAAGAGTATGATTTTTTTTTTTTTATAGACCTAGACCTATATCATATAGATCTAATTCACTTACATTTGCAGATCAGCTCAGCTCAGTTCAGTTGGGGTAAAGAAGTAGAAATGTCATAATAACTCGACTTCTTTATATGGAAGCGCATCTAACAAGCAAAATGATGATGAAACAGAATTGAAGTGAATCAAACCGTGGCATGGACCGCTTACCAAATTATAGGAGCACGCAGGTACCCCCCCCCCCCCCCCTACGCCGTCCAACGGATGTATTGGCTTTGTTGTGGTTAATCAGCTGATATTCGTACGAATCGCACCATTGTTATACATTACATCATAACATGTGTCTTGCCGCATTGCATGCGCTGATCTCTCGATCACGACGTCCGACGTTGTAGTAATATACTTTGGAGGTTCTTCTTGGTCAAGTTTTAGATTTTGGTTCAGTTTCTTACTTTTCATTTTTAAAACGTGAGTACATGTAGATCTATGTTGTCCCTTTTATTCACCTTCTCGCACAGGTGCGCACATGCGGTGCATCAACATGTTCGTCGACCCTTCTTCTACATTGTAGATGTCTCTCGGCTCGGCTCCCTAACTCCAGGAAGCTCCAACACCTGCGGCGCCGGTGTTGGAGCTTCCTAGAGTTATCGGCTCCCCAGCGCTCGGGGCAGGACAAAGCGCTTTCTCGTACAGGACTTGTAGGAGATCCATGTATGATGTATGGATGTACTTTACCTTTACCCGAGATTCGATTCGGAAAGAATGCTGTGTTCTCAGCAGTCGGGCTTAGTTCTAGATATTTATTAGCAGATCAAGTGCCTATTGATTTCGTCAGGATTCATCTTTTTTCCTAGTCCTAGGACCTAGACCAAAAGCTTCAGTCTCTCTATATAGGGATGTTACAAAAAAATTAAATCTCAGAATTCAAGCTCCTGCTTTATGCCATTCGACAGGGCTTGATAAGACCTTTTATTTGATGCCTCATTCATCATAATAGCCCCAGTAATAAGAAAGTTATGCCAATTTTAAACGCCCGGAAATCATGTATTTAATTGCTTTGTTTTCCTTTGTTTTTAAACCAAAAGTTGTGATCTCAAATGTGACCGAAAGATTCTATTTCATGACATAAAATTACCCCAAAATGTATGTAAATACACAAAAAACGCTAATCGGGCCGTCATTTTTGCATGACATTTTCACATTCCTCATCCAAAAAAACATATTTCTAATCGTTAGATTTTGCTGAAATTTCACCAAAAGCAAATTCACATGTTAACCAATCGGTCTAGATACTTTTTTTCAAATCCTGTAGGTAGGATCAGGGTACAGAATGGCACTAAACACGGCTCTTGTGAAACAGTGCAGCAAAACAAACCGCCGAAAACATAAATCATAAAAAGTTTAGTATGAAATAAAAGATAACAATGTCATTCTTCTCATCCAATAGAAATCATGAAACAAAAATCTAATCAGCCCATCAAAAGATCACATTTACGTAGGCTATCCAAATTGGTCTCCAATAGTGCATAACAGCCCCATGGCAGAAACCTTCTTGGCGAAAGCACACACATTGTAACATACCTACTCTATATCGTCGGTTGTTCCACTGAGACTACGTCTGGCTCCATGGCATTGGGGAATGTCAACAAATGTCAGTTTTATTAAAGAAATGACCCATATCAGACGGTTATTTCTGTCTACTTCTTTCCCCACTTTCTTTGTGTGTAGATTTGTTAATACTCACTCCATACCTCGTGACTAGTGAGTCGATTATGAATATGAATGACATGTTTATGACATGTGCCATATAGTATAGGGTCTATGCCGGATTTTTGATCCTAACTCTACCAAAAAGATTTTTGTTATTACTGATCTGTAGTGATTTAGCCCGAGCCCGTATGGCTCGAGCGCATATATGCGTGAGTACCGCATTCGGCGGCACTCGCAGATAGTTTTGGCTATATCCCATACTGGGTACATGAGATTGAAATCGAGACTGTCAAGCGTGCAACACAAGCCGTCTGCCGGTCTCTTCGGATCTCCAAGTGTACGTGGAGCTCCACTCGTCGAGTATAGTTGGTTCTTCAGTTTATAGGCTTCAAACTCATTAAGTGGGGAATAATGTAGTGATTCAGCCCGAGCCCGTATGGCTCGGGCGCATATATGCGCGAGTACCGCATTCGGCGGCACTCGCAGATAGTTTTCCTGGCTATATCCCATACTGGGTACATTAGATTGAACTTGAGACTGCATGCGAGCAACATGAACACTGCCGTCTGCCCGTCTCTTTGGATCTCATCGTAGCTTCGTGGAGCTCCACTCATCGGTGCTGCAACGAGACGTCGTCGAGTAGTTTATATCAGCCTATGGTAGGATTAACCCTTATTATAGTAGTTTAAGCATATTGCGTAGTTAACCGTAGTTATTTAGGCGCCATTTTGTTAATCAATAGACCATAATTCCGTCATGCACTGTCATTTCTGAATTATATTTGATATACATGTGCATAAACTTGAGTCTTGACATCATAGGCAAACTTTTGGTCACACCCATGTCTGTCCTTTCTTTCCTATTTTGTATTTCTTTTCTTTTTGACCCTTTCTCTGAAAGTATTGACTTAATCAATCATAGAATAAGCATCTCTCTCTGTACGTGTCACACTTTATTTTTCATGCAACACGTTATGCATGTATCAAAAGATTATTTAACTGTTTCCGGTGCAAGATTAATCTATATTCGACATTGGTGGTTAAAGTGTTGTCATGGAGCTAATTAACACAGAAAATGGGAAATTTTACATTGTGTTGCTTAAAGCAATCCTTCCGTCAAGTGAATTTGTTTTGTGCGAAATTGTATGTGATGTGTGGCAAACAGGCAAACAGGTAGTAGTAATCGTGCAGGTAACCAAAAAGAAAAGAAAAAAACAGAATTATTTAATTTAGAAACAGTCTCTGAGTTAAAGCTTTCCTTCATGAACTGCAATGCATATATACATGTAGATTGACAAGATCATGACTTAGATGATCATTATCAGTCAAAAGGAAGAAACTTTCATCCATGTTTGTTTTTATATGGTATGGTCAAAGCAAGCAAGCATTATTATATGAATTACTGCAGACCAAAATGCTACATGTGTACAAGCATGTCAACAGAAATTTGCCAACTCAGCTAAACTTGTACTAACGTGCTTACGTGCACAAACATGGACTTTTAGTCCCCCGTCGTGCAAATAAGGCTCTGATCCTTAAGTAAAGTTGATTATAGTTGTATCGCTGCATCTAGGTGTCTACCAAAATAGTGACAGCATGTTATTGTGTTTGTTCTTTGTACGCATTGGCCTAGTTTTATAGATTGAGTTCATTTCTGGGGGGGGGGGGGGGGGGGTAGGGCGATTATGATTCCAAATTCCATTTCTAATTTATTGATTAGAATCCATTTAATCCAAACATGTAGGATCGTTCTCAATCTTCTTTTTACGAGGGACAAGGAAAATCATAATCATTGTGTAAAAAAAAATACAGTTCGTAAAGATAATTGAGTGCAAGTTTAAAATGGGCAGAAATTTAAAATTGTTGTCTCTCCAAGTGATTACTGATGCCCTCTATAAGTTATTATATCCCTTATCGTAAGATTGTTGCATTAGGTGTGTACACAACAAGAAAAAGAATAGTTTGACTGTAAAAGACGTTTCCTGCCGACTAGATCAAAATAGTTCATTTTTATTGATGACGTCACGCATAGTACCTTTTTTTCCCTAGGGAAAAAAGGTACTATGCGTGACGTCACAATAAAAAAACGCATATTCTTGAACTATGCGTTTTCCCAGCGAGCGCGTACATGATTTCAAATGCCTCTGTGCGGTCAACCCTCGCGGTGTCACAGCGCTAGCTCAAGCCATATGCAATTTACGCTGTGCGATAACTGCACTACACTAGCGCCAGCTAAACATTTTTACATCCTTCAATGTTTCATTTGAGCCGTGCAATTTTCTCTATTTCTTTTCGATCTGAATGTAGATGTGAATGTGAGTATAAGGTTCATGTTATTACAGAAGTGTACAAGGAATAATACAGATGGAAGGGATATAAAACAAATATAAAATGACTCATTCTCGGAACAAGCTAAAACTATTCGCACTCAGGAACATCATTAGTATACTTTTCTCCCTCGGGCCGATGGCCCTCGGGAGAATAGTACTAGTTGATGTTCCTTTGATGCGAATAGTTTCAGCTAGATCCTCGAGTGTCATTGTATATTTGTATACTATAACCCTATTTATTCTCAGGGGGGAGGGGGGGGGGTGGTGGTGGCTCCACCCACTCCACTCCTTTTGTGTTTATCCCTGTCATAACCTGCAAATTCATTTGTAAGAAGTGTTTAACTTCAATTCCTTCTTAACATTAATGAAGAGTGCATAATTGTCATGATGTTAAACATTTTTAAACCAACTTGTTGACAAACTTGGATTGAAAACACACCCCCTCCTCATTAAAAATGTTCCTGGTGATACTCTTTGCTGCCAACTGCCTTGTACACACGGATTTTGGACCATATCAGCTGTTGACCTAAAACCCTCTTGTAAATAAGGTGATTATTTACTCTATTCAGCAAACTAAAAAAGAATACAGAATTTATTACATTAAAAGTAAAAGAATAATGATTTGTTTTCAAAGCAAATAAGTAGCAGACACCTTAGCTAACACCAAATCACACCAAATTCTATGGAATAATATAAGCAGTCACGCATGACACATTGTGAGAGTGTCTCCTTTTTTCAAGCAGTACTGTATATAGGAGCATTCACTGTATTTTACTGGGAAAATGTATTATCCTTGGGGATTATAAATCCTACAAACAGTCTTTTCTTATGATCAGATTGTAATTTGTAAACATTTAGAGCAAGAAAGTTTTAATTTACCATCAAGGCTAAATCGTTCACCTGACTTTTTCTTTGATTGCTTCACTCTTATGCTGAAAGAGAAGTGTATATATATCTGAAACTAAACCTTACATGAATTACAATATTTGGTCAGCAGATATGATATATATTTAACTTTGTAACAGTGGGTGTCAGTAAGTTTCTTTGATTCTGGCAGAATTAACCAGAATTCACAATTACCTAATTTGTTATCACATGTTTCTTGTTTGTGTTATTTGCAGGTCGTGATAAAGACAGCCCGATGGCAACAACAAGACGGAAAGTTGTGATTGTTGGAGCTGGAATAGCCGGGTTGTCGGCCGGGGTGGAGCTAAGCAGGTCGGGTCAATATGAGGTCATCATCCTGGAAGCTATGTCGACGTTCGGGGGAAGGATACAAACTCTAAAAGGATTTGGTAAGGAATACTTTCACTACATTTTGCGAGAAGTCCCAATAAAATTTGATTTGAAATTCGAATTTAATTAAATATTCAGGATCGAGATCATCGAGGTCTTAATAACACAGTAAAATGCCCTTTAGTGACCACCTGTATAGAAATTAGTCTCCCTGTGACTGTCTACAAAGACATTTTCTGTTTCCCTTGCATAGTGATACTCATTGAAATACTGTATGTACTATAGGGACCTTTGCACAAGGACCACCTCCATATAAAGACCACTTTTGTTGTCTACTTTGAGCAGTATTTATATACAGGTTTCGAACTACCTAATCAAGAGGCTGTTTTGCAGTTACAGATGAGGTGTCATACCTCAGTGGTTAAAACACTTGACTGCAGGTTGGAAGGTTGTGGGTTCAATCCCCAACATGGTACCAATGCCCTAAACCAAGGCATTATTTCTTCCCTTTGTTGGCACCCAAGTGTAAAATGGGTATCTGGTAATATATTGCAATTGTCAGTTTAGTTTGATAATCATTGTGTATGTATGTGAAATGATGCCTGGTTGGAATGCTGAGTATTGTTTCCTTTTTCTCTTTCTCTAGGTTCTCATGCAATAGAACTGGGAGCCAATTGGCTGCACGGTACCAAGGGTAGCCCTGTGTATGAACTGGCAAAGAAACATGACCTTCTCAGTGTAAGTGCCATACAGAGTTTTGTTGTTCCTACATCTTTGTTTTCCTAAATAGAGAAGAGGTGATTGACATCTTTTCATTAGCAGCAAACCAATTTGATATACAGTCGAACCTGTCCATGGCGACCGCCCAAGGAAAACACAAAAAGTGGTCTTTGTAGACAAGTTCCTTTAGTACATGTTTCAATGAGAAACCCTTTTCAAGGGAGTCAAAAAATGTGGTCTTTGTAGACAGGTGTCCACTAAAGCAAGTGTGACTGCATATCTGGGACTCTCCTTACATGACTTACAGCTAGCATGACAAACTGCCAACTATTATCTGAGGATGCCTGCCTGAAGTGGCTTTTGTTCACCGTCTTTTTGAAGCCAGAAGGGCATTAAATCTAGTTCTGAACAGATGATATCCTTTTTTTCAACTGGATAAGTATTGTTACAACATTAACACAAAACAATCTACCATTGTGAACACACCTCAAACATCGGGGCCCCTTATTACAAAAAGTTGCGATTGGTCCAAATCAATCGCAAGTTCACAGTCTCCTATCTTTTATGTACAAATAGGTGCATTTGATATTAATCGCAAAAAAGTTGCTATTAAAGGGAGGGAAGCTTGGCATGTACTGGTTAATGCCATCTACGTCTTCCTTTGGACAACTGCACGTAAACGAATGGACTTGATTAACAGTAGTCAACGACTCAATCTCTACATGGTCAGGGTTTGCGAAACAAACCGAAGTTCTCCACACGTTTCGGTTTCGCATATGTTGCATGCAAGTGATTGATGCGGTCGCGTCGCCCATATTTGTATATCCGATTGGCTTGAGTCAGGCCACGGGAAAGACACGTAGTCTCTCCAGGCTACATTCCCTTTAATATCAACTCTTTATAAGACGGGGCCCAGGTGTAGTGGTTCATTCACTTGACTTTCAATGAAAGGGACAATAGCTCAAATCCCAGCCCAGCACTGATGTCTATTGTAAGTTACCAATTCACATTTACCACTCTCCATCCAGGTGTAGATGGGTACCCGATATGCTAGAGTGCTACATGTTTGGCCATTCAGCCATGACCAGGTTAATAAATATTGGAGCGCCAGGAGCATCACAGTGACAGACCTGAGTGCCATACAAGAAGCCATTATTATTATTGTTACTATTATTTCAAGGCAAATCATAGTTCAATGCATACACCTCTAATTTTTGTTATTTTAAAAACAGATGTCCGATGGAAGCTCATCTTCTTCCTCATCTTCCATTTTTGACGACAATGAGGATTCCAAGTGGTACAACAATAACAGTGCTGAAGAAAACCAATATAGAACAGAGGCTGGAGAGTGCATGAACACCAAACTGGTCCTGCAAGCAAAGAAAATGTATGCAGATGCCATGGACAAGAATGTTGACAGTATACATGTACCCGAGGTGGACATGGACCAAAATACAGGTGACGCTCTAGCTCAGGGATTCGCGGAGGAGCTGAAGCAGCGAGGAATCGTCAACGACACCAAGGAGTACCACCAGTACTGGTTGATCTACAAGCACTGCTGCTGGATGGAGTGTATGGACATTGGGGCCAACACGCTCCGAGATGTCCAGCTCAAGAGCTACGGCAACTACGAGGAGCTGGAAGGGGGCTACTACACGACCCTCGGGGAGGAAGGCTACCAAGGTGTCCTGGAGAAACTGCTTAAGGACATCCCCAAAGGCACCATCCTCTATAACACCCCTGTCGCGAGGATACAGTATGCTGACTGCGATGCTACAAATGGTAATGTTGCTCAGGATAATGATGATGGTGGTGATGCCGTTGTCACGGTAACCTGTGAGGATGGGAGGACTTTCAGCTGCAGTCATGTCATCATGACTGCATCTGTTGGATTTCTCAAGGAGAATTTGGAGACCTTTTTCAGGCCACCGTTGCCAGAAGACAAGCTCAGTGCTATCAGAACGCTCCCGTATGGAAATGTCAACAAAATTTTCCTAAAGTAAGCACATATGTGGTATCTGTAAGTACAATCAAAGTATCTGGATTATGCTTTAAAGGTAGTTTAAAGAGAAGGTAGAGTTCTGGGAAAAATTTAGAGGTAAAAAATAATTTGTGAGCGTTATCCTTGTTATTATAATGCGAGTGTGGAAGAAAATCAGATAAAAAATGTTCCCTGAAAAGCATTGCTCTTCAAATGCTTTCATATTGTAAATATGGCATGTAACAGCATACAAATTGGGACGTATTTTTTATGCCACATGTTAGTGTAGCCACACATACATCTTTCTGTGTACAGTGCTTGTAACTTTACCAAGACTGGGCCAAATTTTGTATCATCAACACCAATACCAACCTTTTCTGATCGATTCCACACCGTTTCTGTCACAATGCAATTGTGACCAGAACTCAACTTTATCTTTATATTCCTGGTAATATTGATTTGGTGAAAAATTGTTTTTCTGGGTGCATTTTGAGTACCCACTCAATACACCTTCTTTGAGAGTGGCCAGTGTCATGTGATGCCTTGCCAAAGGATATTATTGCTGTTCTGGGGCTTGAACCCGGAATCTACCAATTGCCTGCCCAAATGTTAAACTTATCTTTAGGAAATATTGGACTTAATTGTAAAGACCCGTTCTGGTCATGCGATTGCATTGTGAAAGAAACGTTGTGGAATCGATCAGAAAAGGTTGATCATCAAGCATATAAGTATTGGTGTGTACTGAAAGAAAGAAAATGGGGCCAGTCTTGGTAAAGTTACAAGCACTGTACACAAAAAGATGTATATGGGTCTACGCGATATCTATCCAATCCGGATAGATATGATAATTTACCAAATATATCAATTAATAGGCGGTTTCCCGGCAAATTTTATATCATCACGTCAAAACATATTCTTTCATAATTGGTAATCAGGCGCGGATCCAGGGATTTCTTGCCGGGGGGGCACACGGGGGGGCTCCGTGTGGGAAAGAGAACATATATATGATGCACCACGCGTTACCCCGGGGTACCGTAGTACCCCGGGGTACCGCGTTGTGTAGCGCCATCTCGCGTCCACTCGAGTACAATGTGTGGAGTGCGTGTACATAGTTCCGTGGTATCTCTATGGTGTATACTATGCATGGTGTGCATGCATGCACTGCTCGCGCTATAGCGCTCGCTCACGATCACAAGCGCACTACGGTGGCTATCGCACACTATAATATAGTATTAATGACTGCTTTGAGAGAAATAGTTGTTTTTATAAGCTCAAGGGAAGGTTAAAATTGTGCTATTACCCGAGGCGTGCCGAGGGGAATAGCCCAATTGTAACCTTCCCGAGAGCGTATAAAAACAACTATTTCTCGAATATTAAAGCAGTCATTAATACTTTTATATGCCGAAAACAAGAGTCAACTAATGACACCACCTTGGCCTTTCTCTAGTTTATCTGCACGGTTGTTTTTTATGAGTGTATCTTTGAGAGTAGACTAGATCTAGATTCTAGTCTAAGCAAGATATTTTTACATTTTGGGGGTGGGCCGGCCCTGTGGGGAATATGGAGAAGAACCTGCGCTTTCATATGACACCTCACTTATTGAGTATCACCTTCAGGATCACAACAGATTATAAAGGTTTGAATCTCGAATTGAAAAAAAAAATTGACCTTAACACACAACATGCATCGGGTGCGCGATCAGTCACCCTGACAACTGGATCTATTTTCGTATCTTTGAGAGTAGACTAGATCTAGATTCTAGTCTTAGCAAGATATTTTTACAATTTTGTGGGTGGGCCGGCCCTGTGGGGAATATGGAGAAGAACCTGCGCTTTCATATGACACCTCACTTATTGAGTATCACCTTCAGGATCACAACAGATTATAAAGGTTTGAATCTCGAATTGAAAAAAAAACTTGACCTTTTTTGCATGGTCGCGGAATGCACGTAGACTGCATAGGGAATGCATTGCGTACAATCTCTATGGAAATAATTTTAACACACAACATCGGGTGCGCGATCAACACCCTGACAACAGTCTAGATCTATTTTCGTATACAGTACGTCTATGCTTTTTCAGCAACTAAACGAACATGTTTATGGATAATTTCACGTACCCTTTTTGTTGTTCTTGCTGTCAGCGAGTCTTGCATTTGATAAGTTGAAATCTTGGGAGAGATTCTTGAGCCATTTTTGTCTTGTTTGGAATTGTCTTGTCTTGTATGAAAATACCGACCAATTTTTCGCACACGTATGGTATCTTCGATCGCTCAAACCATTTTTTAACATGTAAACCTATGGGGTAACCATGGAGACTGAACTATTTTTTTAATAACCATGGTTATTAAAAATATTAAATGTTTTATGCATGGTTACCGGGAATTTTACAGGAACAGTTGAAGTTTATGAATGCAATTTCGACCAATCAGATGGCTGGATTACTTAAGTGAGGTATATAATGCTAGCTAGCTCCGGCGTCCGGTCCCGACCCGCGGCTATTTTAGAACTTGATGTTATTGCACGTACGTACCGTACCTGTATACTCTTTCGAAAAAACAAAAACAAACAAACATCGCATCATCGACATAGTTAACGCGCGCGTTACTTTCAAACTTTGAAAATGCCAAGTTATGTACAGTACCTTCTGGAGATTCCATGACATTTGCTCCGGCGACAATTGCTCCGCTGTAAATTTCATACACTAATCGAATGGCTAACTTCAACCCTGGATTCAACACTATACCCTACCCTAAACCTAACCCTAAACCTAACATAAAACCCTATTGAAACCCTAACCCTAACCCTACATCTTAGACGAAATAAAGCCCGGAGCAATTGTCGCAGGAGCAAATGTCGTGTCACCCTTCTGGAGCCTGTATTCTCCTCATTCTTGCCAAGACAGAAAATAAAAGATAATACCACTTCAACACATGAGATTATCATGACTGCTGTACACAGATAGCATCATAACACAAAATAGAACTTTCATTTATAATTAATAATTTTAATTATACCACAATAATAATACAGGGTGTATCATAACAGCATGAAATGATATCAATAATAGAATAATTACTCATAACAACAATGAATTTTAGAAATACAGGACTTAAAGGATTTTTTACAAGAACATTGGACACAATTGAAGGTTGAAAAAATCACACAAAAATAATTTCCCACTTTTTGGTAACCCAGGGTACAGCCTTAAAAAATAAATAAATAATTCAACAAAATGGCCGAATTTTTTTTGGTACCCCAGGGTACCATTTATGTCATCATATATATATATATATATTTTTTAATCCCCCAAAAATCGCAACGACTCAGCCAGCCGCTGGGGGGGGGGGGGGGGTAAGAGGACATATTTTTATTTTTTTGGTCACGAAATTTGTTTATTTGACATTTTGCTCCGTTGGGGGGGGGGGGGGGGGGGTTAGGTCACCTTTTTAGATCAGCCATTGGCAATATATATATATATATTTTTTTTTTTTAATAAAATAAAAAAAATTATAATTATATTTTTGGCCGGGGGGGCACGTCCCTGTTTTTCAGTACATTTTGGGCGAATTTAGGGCGAATTTAGGGCTGATTTTAACATATATTTTTGGGCCGGGGGGGGCACGTGCCCCCTGTGCCCTCCCCCTGGATCCGCCACTGCTAATAAGAGCTTCCATTTCATTTTTTGAGAGGGGGGGCATTTCCAAAACTTGTCTATACCTTTAAGCCCAGTGGATATTTGATAAAATACACCACTCCCCCTGTGATATATCTCAATTTGATAACTAGGTATGGGTTACCGTATTTGCCGGCGATAAGGCCGCACCCCCGATTTTGACATTTAAAAAAGGACCTTCATTTAACATTGAGGTGCAGTTAAAGGCGCTGATTTTTGCTTGTTAACTTGTCACAAATAATAGTAACAATGTCGTTTTTAGAAGAATGTGTAAGATCATTAATGTGAATTAAAAACAATAGAGTACTAGGTCCTAGGATAGAACCTTGTGGTACACCATTTGTTATATAAAAAAAATTGAGGAATTATTATTATAAACTACATATTGAGATCTATTAGAAAGATTACTTTCAAACCAAGATGACAGACAAATTTTAGTGTTGTTGTAGTTTCCGTGTGGTGAGTCAACACACTGATAACTGAGCTGGGAGACATTGCCAGGCATAGCGCCATAAATCGAAACTAAAACAAAAACAAAAAAAACTTTTTTTACTCTTTTGCCGCATAGGCCGCACCCCGACTTTTTGATATTTTCTCTTCCAAAAATACTGCGGCCTATACGCCGGCAAATACGGTATACTCTTCAAGTTTTACCCTATTTATCAATTCAACCAGTTTTGTTGTCTTCAAAATAAAGGTATAAGCAGCCATTTTGGAACTCGAGCGACTTTGGCCTTCAGGTCCTCTGGGATGCGCCCTTGCCAACCAAGGAGGAATCGGAGGAGGAAGAGAAGGAGAAATTCTACCGGATGCTTCCCGGATTCGATGTTGAAGACCGGAACGATGACATACTCCTTGGATGGGCGTACGGCAGAGGGGCGGATTACTTGGAGACGTTAACTGATGAAGAAATTGGACAAGTAGGTTTGGATGGGGTCCTAGGGGTTTGTCTTATGAAGAGTTGTCATTAGGCCTAAAAACAAAAGATGTATCGCCCTTTAGGTGCCAAAACATGGGTAGGTCGGTCGATCAGAAATGTTTTTTTTTACTCCCTCTTTGGGCTGATATTTCTCAGTTTTGAATGCTTTAATACATTTTTTCTTTAAAAATTTTAAGAAGCCGACCGTAGATTTCATGATTTTGGGGTTGGTAGCAAAGGGCAATACAATAAGGCTGCAACAAGTACTCAAATACTCCAGTACTCCAGTGTTGACAACTACTCGAGTACGATTTCTCGTACTTGAATACTCAGCCGCCATTTTTAAAGTTTTTTTCCCGTTCACCTGGCACTGTCCAGGCCGACGCTTACCTGTGACCAGGAGAGCGCCGGCATGGTACTGTGGGAAAAAATGTTTCCCAGCTCAATCATTTTCAACTCACCACTCAGAAACTGGAACAAATTTCTGTATTTCTGTTTGGACTCGAAGGAATATTAGTTTGTCATCTTTGGTTTAAAAAACAGCATTGTTTTATTATTATTATTAAATTGGCGCCTTCAACTGGAACTAGAAGTAAAGTTGCGTGAGTTTTCAGAGACAGACCTGGGATACTTCTACCATAGTATGGTGGTGGCAACAAAAAAAAAACAAAAAAAAATGGTGTCCGAGTATTCGCCTGTAAGCCCTGGAGTGTACATCGAGTACATCATTACACGGTTATGCACAGCCTTACAATACAACTTTTTTTTATTTTACGCCTTATACTGTAACAAATTTTAGTCTTTCAATATCTGCATTCTGCTTTTAACATACATGTATAATTTATAGGGACCTAGAGACACTTCAATTTTAATCCATCTGTCTCCCAAGCGATGCTACCTTGATATACAACACCATTTTGCTTTATTTTCTCTTGTGGTGTAAGGCCTAAACCAAAAGTGATACTACTTGAAAGATCTTGAGACTACATTATGAATAGCAGATCATTTGACATCAATATCAAGCTTAACAATTTATATAGCATGATCTATATAACATTTGTGACAGTAGACAAATACTTAAGTTGGTTGTGTACTTCAAAGTTGGGCATGAACAAAAGGTTCTCTGACATATTGCTCTAGGTTTCATTTTGTCAATGATATAAGGTTTGGGTTAGGGTTGCAAGGTTTTAGGTAAGGTTTAGGGTTAAGGTCAGGATCAGGGTTGCAGTTGGGTTTTAGGTTAGGATTAGGTTAGGGTTAGGGTTAGGGTCTGGATTTAGTGTTTAGTCTTGGGTTGAAGTTCAGCATTAATTTGCTTAGTGTAGACTAGTGACCCTGGGGCATATATGTTGTTCACCGACCAGAACTGAAGCTCAAGTTGCCTCTCCACATTATTGAGCTTACGTCATACAAATTACTGGATGATATGAGCTGATGATGGTGGTGGTGGTTGTGATTGTGGATGTGGTGGTGGTGGTGGTGGTGGTGGTGGTGATGATGATGATGATGATGATGATGATGATGATGATGATGATGATGGTGATAATGATAATAATAAAGAAAAGAGGAAGAAGATAAACCAACAAACAATAACAACAACATATTAAGAACTTAATAATAATGTTTCTAAGTTCTGTACTTTTCTTCTTTTTTCTTTCTTTTCTTCACAGCGTTGTACTGCAATACTGAGAAAGTTCTTGAAAGACCCGTCCATCCCCGAACCGGAGAAGGTTCTCTGCACGCGCTGGAAAGAGAATCGGTATCAACGAGGGTCGTACGGGGCCTTCCTTCCGGTGCAGGCATCGGGCAAGGAGATTGAAGGTATCCAAAGACCAGTCTACAGCAACAGGACAAGGCATGGACAAAAGGTTGGCATACATTTTAAAACCTTTTCACAATGTAAGTGGCAAAGAATTTGCGACTTGAACAAATTGACCGGACCTAGAATGGCTATATTTTCATCCTATAACGGTATCGTTATTGTAAAGTTTATTCTCATGCAGTGCCTTGTATGAACCTCTTATTGACCTTGTAGCAAACGGAGCGTTCTGCTAAACAGGTTATCCACTAAACTTTACTACTATTGACTGAACAATGTGCTTTTGTTTGTTTGATTTACCCAACTGCTAAGAAAGCATAAGTAACTAGGGGACTGACAGCTATAAGTTCTCTCCGAGGGACTTGATAATGAGTATTAATGCCTTACCAAAAAGCATTAAAGCATCCTCTAGATTTAGAACCCTGGACCTTCCTATTGCAAGACCACTGCTCTACCACTGAGCCATCGCGCCTCCTGCTAATGATCCAACTCACTGACAGTCCATATACAACTCTTGAAAGTTCAAAACAAACATGTATGACAATTGCTCAAAACTCAGTAATACCTCAGTCACACCGCCTACCCAAATCCACATCAACACAAACTGACTGATTTTTGGTCATTCAGGGTACATGCAGTGTTATATTATGTTTTTGGTGAGCGTTTGGTTTGATGTCGGTTTCATCGGTGTGACGGGAGTATTAGTGGCATGAAAGAAGTAAAATTGTTTACCCTTCAAAATCTTAAACTTTTCATTGCATTCTCCAATCTCCACTGTCTTCTTAAATTTGTTGTACCTAAATGGTATATTGCTCGGTGACCTGAAAAAAATTTAATATCTGCCTCATTTTTAGCTGCCAATTTGTTTTTATTTTCATTCAGGTTCCTGTACTTCTCTTTGCCGGTGAAGCATTCCATAAAACGTACTTCTCAACAACTCATGGTGCTATGGTATCTGGAATGGACCAAGCTAAAGTTCTTATCAATTTCTTGTTGGTATCAAAATAATCATGTACACTACTCTCAGGATATGATTGAAGTTGCATCCTTGATATTTCTTTTTCATGCTTGTAAGTAAAATTAGTAAAATTATGTGTTAGGTAAAATAAATGAGTGGGCCCGTATTCAATTCAATACTTGAGTATGAAATGTAAGCTTTTTACTTAGTATTTCGCTTAGATAAAATACTTAGCCAATTTTGGTATTCAATTCACACTTTTGGCTAAGTATTTTACCCTAAATCTAAGCCAACTTCATACCAGACTTAAGCCAATTATTTAGAGGCCTTGATTGGCAGGCATATGGTTTTCTTACCCAGTACTATAACCTGCGCACAATTATATCAGCGTGCATTTATTGCAATGCATCAATTGCGCATTACTTTTGAATGACCGTGTGACGTCACAATGCTTATCAGTAAGTATTTTACTTAGATTTTGTCTTACGTAAGTATAAGTCTAAAATGCGATTTGAATACGAGATAAGTACATTACTTAACTTAGCCATTTACTTAGTAAATTTCTTACTTATGCTAAGTATTGAATTGAATACCGGCCCTGGTCCAGAGCTGCCAACTAGTACAGATTTACCGTAATTGGTACAGAAATTAACGACCAGTACAGAATGTTGTCTCAAATTACATTTACAGTTTCCATTGTTCATCCATCCGAGCATCCAGTATGACAATCCTTCCTAATTCCAGACTGACTTCAACAGTATTTGCTTCATCCTAAAAAGGCAGAGTGATTTTAGTGGTATCACATCAGGGTGGGGGATCTCCCCCTTCACCCTTTAACATCTGCCAAGGAGAAAAAAATTGTTATAAAACTTTGTACATATTTATTTGAATTTCCATTTTGTTTTTTGGTTTGGTCATTCAGTAAATACTTGTCTCGCCAAGTTTTGATGAAACTTACTGTGATCAAAAAATAATGATGGTAATTTTATTGATTACATTTTTTATATTGTCTGATACAAAAGTTTATTTAATTTTTCTTTTCCTTATGTAGGAGCCCAAAACAATGGTTTAAAATTTCTTGTCAACATTTTGTATGTGCTTGTAGCCTTGTACTATCCTCTGTTAAATTTGTTTAATTTCTCATGAAATTAATTTCAATTGTTTTCTGTACATTTTTATGGAGCCTAACCAATATTTGAAAATAAATAATAAGGCTCAATTGTAATTCTTTTTTTAAAATATGATTATACTTGCACTATCCTTTTCATGTATAAAGGAGGATAACAGTGTACTTGAAAAGGGGTGGGGTGTTTAATAGCTCATGAAAATAACTATCAGTATCTTTTTGAGAGGCACCTTTCAATTTTCATATTATTTTATGAAGCTTTCTTTTTTCATGAACGAGCAGTCATTTTTCCTGTCTTTCAAAGTGTAAAATATCCCTGTATATATGTGTCTTGCCTTCTTTTTATAATCCAAAGAAGAAAAAAATATTATATATATACATAATATATTCATATTTATATAATGAAGATAAAACTGACATTAAAAAATGCTGAAGTATAAATTCCTGATGAATTTACCTGCCAATATAATGTATTATGTCAGACTTCCATTCTCTTCATAGTAACATGTCTGTAATTTCCATATAAAGCAATTAAACATTCTCAATCAATGGGTACCTGGTAGGAATTTATCCCTTGAAACGCGTGACAGCTGCTCCGCTAATGCCAGGGTAATTATGCTGTATAATTGTAGAGCGCTTAGTGACTTTTGATAAAGTAAGTGTTAGGCGCTATATAAGCAAATATAATTATTATTACCGGTATTGTGTATTTTTTTCATATGTATTACATGAACATTAACATCTGTATGGATGTGTTTGAGTAGCCTACTAAGGGTGCGTTCAATCGAATTTTCGAAGCTAGAATCACAAACATGAATCACAATTCAAAACTCCGTTACAAAAAGCAAGGTCACTGCGGTTTGCGTTCAAGCGATTTTTCATCAACGCTGATTCTAGCTCATTGCGAGCCAAACCACTGCGCATCACACTGCGCAGTATGGCCCAGGAACTTCGGCGCGCGCTTTCTGGAATTGTTTACGGCCGACTGTCGACTGCTGTTTTGAGCATAGATCGCAATAATAAGACAAAGAATGAGAAGGTGATAGAAGGAAGAAACAAAGAATAACATAAGGAAAGACAGAAAGATAAAGTCGATAGAATGATTAAAACAAAGAATAACATAAGAGAAGGTGAAAGAAGGAAGAATCGAAGAATAACATAAGGAAAGACAGAAAGACAGAAAGAGAGAGTGATAGAATGCTTTAATAAAACAAAGAATGACATAAGGAAGAACAGAAAGAGAAAGTGATAGAATGATTAAAACAAAGAATAACATAAGAGAAGGTGAAAGAAGGAAGAATCAAAGAATAACATAAGGAAAGATAGAAAGAGAAAGTAACAGAATGATTAAAACAAAGAATAACATAAGAGAAAGTGATAGAATTATAAAAACAAAGAATAACATAAGAGAAGATGATAGAAGGAAGAAACAAAGAATAACATAAGGAAAGAGAAATTGATAGAATGCTTAAAACAAAGAATTACATAAGAAAAGGTGATAGAAGGAAGAAACAAAGAATAACATAAGGAAAGACAGAAAGAGAAATTGATAGAATGCTTAAAACAAAGAATTACATAAGAAAAGGTGATAGAAGGAAGAAACAAAGAATAACATAAGGAAAGACCGAAAGAGCAAATGATCGAATGATAAAAACAAAGAATAACATAAGAAAAGGTGATAGAAGGAAAAAAACAAAGAATAACATAAGAATAGAAGGAAGAAACAAAGAATAACATAAGGAAAGACAGAAAGAGAAAATGATAGAAGGAAAAACAAGGAATAACATAACGGAACAGGCCACGATGGTATAGTGAACGCAAATTGCATGCAAAGCGGGCGCGCGGTTTTTCCCAAACCGGAAGAGGCTTCGTCATACAATCATGATTGAGAACTCCGTCCGTTCAATCGAATTTTAGCGACCGTGATTCTTTTGAATCATGATACAAAACGCATCTTTTTCAGCGTTTCATGTTTGTGTTTTCAAACACGTTTATTTTTACGACCGACGAAAAAATCGCTTGAACGCATTGCGTTTTAAACTAAACGTCTTTAGAAACCGTGATTCTAGGGTGAAAAAGTGTCGATTAAACGCACCCTAAGTAGCTTAGCATTGTTCAACCTCTGCAGATATGTGAAGAATATTCAGGTTTATGATCTTTTTTTAAATTAATTTAGATTATATTTTACAACATAAGTAATTGTTCATAAATATATTTTTTGTACTAAATTGATAGATCGTATAGTCATGTGTATATTGCCAAATACAATCATCGGACTCAGAAAATATCTGCTATTGCATTTTTTTTTTTTTAAATTTGTTTGCACAATCAATTCTTAATTCAAGAATCAATCATCTTTGTTGTTGACTAAAATAGTAGATGGTTTGTATGCCTTAATAAATTTTTAAAAGTGATTCAGTTAAAACATATGACATGCACTTATTATGTTGTGCCATGGATATGTCCCCTTATTCAATTATTAGACTTTTAAGCCCATCGCACACTATAAGATGTAACTGCGATCTGGTGTTGGAAGCATTTGCCAAAACAGTTCATACATCTATATATATATATACAGATTATGTCCATGTAAACACATCAAATCTTAAGACATTTATTGGAGGTCCTGAAAGTGATAGTAATATTGAAATTCAAATTTTTGAGGGATGGTACACCTTCTTGTGAGAGGAAAGGCAAGCTAGTCTTCACCGAAACGTCATCGGATCTTCTCGCGATCGTCAACGACTTGAAGCCGATTCAACCTTTACTCTCACTGGAAGACACATATGCACCCAAATTTCAAGTTGTAGTATTCCAATGATTACCCAGAACACAATACAGATATAATATATATCTACTTACCTCTTCCATATTTTGTGCAATTGTGATTTCTTAAAAAAATTATCTTGTCGGGTAGAGAGCGGTGGTAAATATAAGGAAAGCTGTGGCAAGTTCAAAATGTTTAAGCATTTTGTGTCCCATACGTTACAAATTATCTGAAATAAGACACTAATTCAGAAAAGTATCATTATTTGCGACTTTCAGTGTGATGTAAGCACATTTTACAATCAGATATATTGATATATATATCTACAAGTCATGTATATTCATTTTCATCCCATATATTTAAGACTTTGATATATCTTTAATGCATTTTATCTATATCCCTCACCATTTTATGTATTGCACAAGATTTGTAATCAATATTTATTCCTATAACTTGCATTATGAATGTAATTTTCATCTTGTATAATTCTATGCACATTTGCAACTCTGGTTATTGCTGCAAAATGTGACTAATAAATCATTGTTAATGAAATGAATTGAATTAATTGTTATTGTGTTAATATTTATATTGTTAAATGTTAATTTAATACGCATCCCCTTGTTCAAGGAGTAGGTTGTAAGGGCTATCTTGTGAAATATAACAACGATGGTAATAATAGTTGGTATGTATCGGCCAAAACACATTGGCCTTGTAATTGCAAGATTCACTAAAGTATGGTTAAAATGTAAACCACAAATTGGTGGTATAGATATGATTTTCATTTCTGAATCCTTAAAACTGGTATGGTATTGGTATCCAAGCAGCTATCCCTACGGACAACTACCTCCATAGGACTATTACTCCCCCCCCCCCACATACACACACACACACGGCTATACCCAAAGCCAACCACACCCTAGGTAGATAACCTCCTCCCCCCCCCCCCCCCCCCTCCCCCGATTATTCCCCTCACTAATGATATATATTCACATGAGAAAAAAATACCTCCATGATTTCCCCACACCCGCCGCCCTGTAAAGTTAGTTCTCAGGGCCCGGATAGCTATCTTGGGGATATGTTTACCTTTTTTTCTTTGGGGGGGGGGGGGGGGTAGTTTTCTTTCAAATTGTTGTTGACGAAAAAGAGAAGAAAGAGAGAGAGAGAAAGAAAAAAAGTTTACATAATAGGTCTGCAAAGGCTAGAAAAATATACCGGGAATGAAAATTTATTGGCCAAAACAAATTGGCCTTGTACATTGCAAAATTCACTAGATTGTGGTTAATATGTCATTTTTGTATATAAACCACGAATTGGTGATTTTCTGAAGGGATATGTTTCCCTTTTTTTGGGGGGGGAGATTTGTTTCAAATTGTTGTCGACGAAGAAGAGAAGAAAGAGAGAGAGAAAAGTTTACATAGAATAGCTAGGTCCGCAAAGGCTAGAAAAAGATACAGGGAATGAAAATGTATTGGAGTTTCTGAAAATGTCACGGCGTGGGCGCGGCAAATTTGGAAGCTAATATAATTATATAGCCGTTTATTATAACAAATAATTGACAAATGTGTCCTTTACGGAAGCAAACAAATGAGTGTTTGACATTACAAAACCGTTTTGGGGTAAATTTTGTTCATCTTCCGCATATTTTCATGGTGAGATATCCGTGTTTAATTACCATTTTTTCCACGCGGAAGCATTTGTGGTTCTCGCACTTACATCAAAGTCATCTTGGTCCAACGTTACTATAATATGGCTGTAAAGAAAAAGAAATATAATTTTTTTTTTAAATAAAGAAGAAGAAGGGAATAAGTAATTATCAGGGACGTCGTTATACCGTTTCGAATGGAGGTAGGGGTGTGTTAGACAACATATTCTGATAGGGTGCCCTAGAAATTTCAAAACTATGGGGAAAAAATATCAAATTTGCCGACAAGGTTGTCGGATTTCTAAACTGTCTTTTGTAGATACAGTAATGTCGACCCCTAATCCTAATTCTAATTCTTCTACAAATCGTAACTTTTACATTAAAATCATTGTAATGCAGCTATACATAGGACTATAATTAATTGAAGCAACTAAGCGCCCATACCGCACTTTTTTTTTTAAATGCAGCTGTATTATGAACCATCCTGTAATTCACTCTCTAATATCTTTCGACGTGTGTCCTTCCCTATATATCTTTCTCTTTCGCTTTACATCTCTCCTTTTTCCTCTCTTCCTGTTATCCTCACTATACTTATATCACTGACAATAACTTTCTCTTATGACTCCAACGATCTACTCTGCGTTTATTTTCTCTATCATCCTCACATGACCCCACTTTTATTTTGCCCCGCCTAGCTATTCCTTTCTTGTCTGCTTCGGGAATATATCGAAATAGATTTCATAGTATAGAAAGTACCCTTTATGCCTTAGTTGCATTTTACTTTGGTTATGCGGATTGTTCTTTATTTAAATATTTGATTTCAAAACTAACTCGCAAATCCGAGTGAAAATGAAAGTGGTTGGTATTTCTAAATATAACAGCCTTGAGGCCCTTGAAGCGGCAAGAATGGAACAAAGTCTATAAATAAATATATTTTAAAAAAAGGTGCTTATAAAGCGCTTACCACCGAATATAATAAAGAAGTCTCTTTGCGTATTGCATGATTTGAATGGTTTTAAGGATATGATTCTTCTATATTTCAATTTCAAAACAACAACAACATCAACTTAATGAAACGAATTAAACAAACGAGGCAGTTACCTGGAGTTCTCCTTATTTCAAGGAGAACTACATCACTGAATAATTTGTTAATGACTATTCTCCTGAAACCCACCCATAATTATCTAGAGAATATTCAAACAACATAACTTGCATAGAAAACTGACATGACAGAACCCCAATAATGATGTCCATTTACTGACTGGATATCAGTAATAAACATTTTTCAATTTAACTCTTCTTCCCCCCCCCCTTTTTTTTTTTTGGGGGGGGGGGGGCTGCAGCCTCACTCTGGGGACAAGTTTACTACGCTAGTAATGTGCCTCGCTATAAGAAGAGGTTCCGGCGTGCCACGCCCATTCAAAAATGTTGGTTGTAAAACTTTAATTTAGACTATCGGTAAATCTTTGTTGATGTTGCTATTTTGGTGACAAAAAGAACATTCGGGTGACAGATCCCGTAAAAATGTGAAAGAGAGGTCGACTGGGGTAGGCTTCATTTGAGGCAGTTGTTTATTTGGCGGGGGCACGTACAAATCAAATCACTTAAAATCAAATTAGAAAGAAAGAGATAGAGAGAGAGAGAGAGAGAGAGAGAGAGAGAGAGAGAGAGAGAGAGAGAGAGAGAGAGAGGAGAGGGAGAGAGAGAGGGAGGCGGAGGGGGGGGGGGCGGCGGGGGGGGGGGGGGGGGGGGGTGGGGGTCATTACTACCTAGGAGAGCCGGGGGAGAGAGGAGAGAAGAAAGAAGATGACATGACCCCTCCCACACTCTCTGCTCTTTCGATGTCTTTTTTCTTGCATTTTATCCAGCCATCAAGACCTATAGTACGCCCCCTTCACTTGTCCTGCATGATGTTCGCTACGCCATCCACTTCAATGGGGAATAACTAACAAAGGTTAAAGGGCCTCGTCGAGCTTGAGTCAAGTTTCCCTTTTCTTGTCCAGTCCGGATTTTTCTCTCTCAATATTCCTTTGTGTATTACCGTTCGTCTAGTCATCATCACCATTTTCCTTCAAGCTATAGCCACAATGTTTTCAAATTCCATCGGGTTTCCTCGATTATGCATGACTCATAACCTATGTGGTTACCAAAGCGAAGTCGCACGTAAAGAAAGGGATCGAGAGAGAGGGGAAAAGAAAACAGTCGTAACGTCCGATTTAGATTCATTTTTTAAAACAATGATATTTCCTTTGGTGACAGATTCTTCGTAGCTAATATCTTAGTAGGTTGATTATCGTGAATTCCATTTAATTTATCTTTTCATGACGTAGAAGTATCCACGGATGCCTCTAAAATTGCATCCTGTCTCGAAAACGATTTGTCGGTAGATTTGAGGGCATTCCCAACAAGTAACAAAAATTACGTCATCATCTGGGGGAAAAAGTGACCCGGAAGAAGTACCGTCTTCACAAAAGCATATTCTGGCCTACGCTAAATAGAAGTAGTCCTCTAATATAACCTTTAATGGCTATTTCCATTGGTTTTTGTTCTTAATGTGGTTGTAAAATGGTATTCTAAGGGTTGCAGGAGATTTATTGTGACATTATTTGACCTGTTTGAAGCCGATTTGAGGGGAATCACCCCTCAGCGTAGTGATAAGCCGACGCCCAGGAAGTTGATTACTCGGTGACCCCGATGTCTACACGATGTCGACTGCGATTTTCTGCTGCCCAAAACAGAATCTAAAATCAACGTTTAATTAAAGAAAAGGAGTATTTGTTAACGATTTATTTCGGTGCTCGGATGAGAGATAAAGGTGAGAGCCTATATTTATGTTTTCATTGTCATTTTATGCTATTATGAAAATATAATCATGTATTTATGGTACCGTAACTGAAATGATCGCACCCGCAGCCTTGTCTACATTGTCATTGCAATTCCCATTGAGACTCCGTATGAAAGTAGTTCAGTGCACATGTATTAGTGAATGGGTTCACAGTCGTGCAGTATAAATGACAGTCGGCTTACTACGCTTAGCTTACTGCTTAGCTTAGTCAATAAGCCGAATCTCGTTTGAATTATGAAAGATCAACCCAGCACAAGAATTGTTAGACATGTTTCACCGCTAAATTTAGAGCCATTTCACCGCTAAATTTAGAGCCATTTCACTTGCAGTCTATATACTGTGATGTGGAAATATTGTCTGAAAAGTGATAGAACTTAGAGTTAGAAGCAAAGACGAAGAGGGTCGAAGTGCTGACTTCTGTATGGCGATGAGTGTCGGACTCGGACTCTCACTCTCAGAGAGTCAGATTATTATTTATTTATTTCAAGACAAGAGATGATTGATAAATAGTCTATGCCAAAGTATTTTGTGTTACCTTATGTTAATTTAATGCTGGATAGGCTGATTTACATTGCTTGCCAGGCCAGTCATTAAAAAAAAAAGTGATTGAAAATGATATGATTATGAGTCTATTGCATATTGTCAGAGAGAAAGAGAGAGAGAGTAGATCCTATTACTAGAATTCTACTAGATCTAGTAGTAGTACGGTACTAGATAATCTAAATTGGTCGTTTGAAAAAGTGCCTAGATCTGTATCTGTGCAGTGCCCTTGACTTTAGTGCGCATAAGTGCAGACAAGTCAACAGCAAATGCATGACTCTTCTATTGAGTCTGTTATTGTTAAACCCACAAATCATGCGATGATCACAAATGTTTGTCTCTATCTACTGCTACTAGTACTACCAGTACTACTACTATTAAGTACTAGACTAGAGGTCATTGCTCATTAGACATTATTTAGACTAGATTTTTGAGTTAGTGATGACTGGACTGCTCTATTGAAATACAATTATTTGTAACAAGGCACATTAACAAAGTCGTAGGTATTAAATTTGATTACATTATGAAAATGGTCTATCCATTCACTGTTTAATAGCAATGACACGATACAGGGCCAGGGATATCTGTTCACAATTTGCATGAAGATATGACAAGGAGAAGGCAAGTTGGCTCAGTCGGTAGCACCTCTGCCTGTCGAACTAAAGATTGTGGGTTCAAATGCAACCCAGGTAGGTGACTGAAGCCTGCGTTGTGTGTTAACAAGCCCTTGTTTCATAGACACAGGTTACGTTTACAGTGGAAAACACTCTGTCCCTCAGATATGACGTTAAGATGGAAGCCCCGTGTAGATAAAGAAAACAGACTAGAGAATCCAGTCCCAACCATGCCATAGCTTTTCCTTTTTTTCCCATTTTTTTTCCATCTCATTAACCAATCCTGGGTTTATTTTGAAAAGTCAACAATATTCAAGCGGTGCATGAGCATGTTCATGTACAACATAGCAGAACAATGAAACATAAATTAGATTTTAATTACACATGTACATGTATATCATGAAAACACAGATGTGAAATTGGGTACTTTTACCTTGAAAAACCTAGGTAATTGACCCTTGATTCCATCTATGTAAACTTTTCACTGGCCACTTGAATTAATTTTTTATTTCATTTGCTAAATGGAGAAAAAAACAGGAAACATATATATCTGCTGCGTTAAGTCATTTTAAAATGAAACCTATATGACCATTTCCAAATTTTTCAAACTTTCCAGACTTAGCATTTATTCCATACTATTGTGAGATTAGAATGGTAAAGAAAAATGTAATCTGCAATTACGTTTTTATTAATTTTAGAGGTGAAATGTGTGAAATATTTATTAGTAACTGTAGTGCTTTCCTCATACTTCACCTCCATTGTTCTGACTGTCTGACATTATTCTTTTTTTCTTTAAAAAAGTTAAAGTGAGCCTGTTACTTTAAAGCTAGTGTTTGTGAATAAACATACAGTGTACATGTATGTAATATGCCCATTTTACAAACTTCAAGATGACATAATTGAGTGTACAACTGTACTACATGGCCCAATGTATTCTGATGCATGTACATATACATGTAATGTACTTACATGTACAGTGGTGTACACATGGCAGTGATAATGCAATGTAACTGTAGTTGAGTCCTTACGTTTGCTACATTTAGTAGCAGTAGTCTGTTTGTTTGATACAATGTTTCCACTTTCTAAATCAAAGTCTTCCTCTATAGATGCAATAATTATCACTTCGGTGGTGGATATAGTGGAAGTAACACATTGTTACTGAAGGCAATTAAGTTATTGTCACCCAATGATCATCATCATCATCCGCATTCATTTCCATTCTTTGATTAGTATACATGTACATGTGTAGGCATTGTAGGAACAGCAAAAAAAAGAGTAACAAAACAACAATATGCAAATTTGCTTTGTTATCCCAAATCTTGCGTAAAAGATGAGTGACAGTATGAATTTGTGTTTGTTTAGTAAGTTATAGCAGATGGTACAAGAATTCAGAGTGACATGAAATATTGGAGCGAGAGATTATGTGACTTCAGGAATGACCCCCCCCCCCCCCTCACTCTTCCTCAAGGTTGGGGAGGGGGAGGGGGGGGGGGGAGGGGGAAAAGGAAAAGGAAAAGCTGAGTGTGTGTACAGTTAATATTTACATCATAACGTGTCAGACCATATGTTGCATGCACATTGCACATGGGTTTGTATAGTTAGGTAAAGCAATTTCATATGGGCATGAATCATGAATGACTTCATCTGCTGATTGAAATTCATAATGAATTCCAGTCCAGAATCAACATTGATCTTATGCTGTCAAGTGTCAGTCAACTTAACTGCAGGGCACAATTTTTGATGAAAATTCTAAAACATTCATGAAGTTGTCGTTATTGGAAGAGAATGATAATTGTACATTTTAAAGGCAAGGTTTCTTTAAGTGGCCTTGCAATTGCAAATTGTCAAAGAAACTGTCTGAAAGTGACAGGGAAAGTTGATAACAGTATGTATGTTTTCTCTAGTCATGTGTTTATGCTAAAACTGAAACACAACACAGATAATGACTTGCCTTTCCTGCCACAAGAATAGTCTGATATATAATCAATATTCCAGGGATTTCACATAGAAAGAGATTGAAGTTCCTCAATGTAAGAGTTGTTTGCGTAACATTTACTTTTAACTACGGTATTTGTTAACATTTAATAGCATAGTCATTGTTTTGTTATGGGATAATTTTAACATCTTACATAAAAAGAGATATGGAAGTTTCCCACTGTAAGAGTTGTTTGTGGAAGTGTACTTTCAACTGCTTGTATACCGTACATTAGAATAGTCATTGTTTTGTTATGGGATAATTTTAACATCTTACATAAAAAGAGATATGGAAGTTTCCCACTGTAAGAGTTGTTTGTGGAAGTGTACTTTCAACTGCTTGTATACATTAGTATAGTCATTGTTTTGTTAAAGGATAATTTTAACATCTTACATGTACATAAAAAGAAATATTTAAGTTCACCACTGTAAGAGTTGTTTGCGTAACATTTACTTTTAACTATTTGTTTACATTTAATAGTATAGTCATTGTTTTGTTATGGGATAATTTTAACATCTTACATAAAAAGAGGTATTGAAGTTCCCCACTGTAAGAGTTGTTTGTGTATGTGTAGTTGTGTACTTTCAAGTATTTGTTTATATTAGTAGTTTATAGTCATTGTTTTGTTATGGGATAATTTTAACATCTCACACGAAAGTGACTAATAAAACGGCATCAAAACACTTTCAGTTGTTGTTATTGAGCAATTTGAAACAGTGAGACAACAGTTCTCCATATCTTCCAAGTGTGATCATGGTGATAATTTAAAAAGACGTTTCTGTAACCCCAGCTAATGAGACTAAGATCCTTCCGCTTCGCTGATTTCCTTCTCAAGATTGTTTGCTCAGTTTTGTCTGTAACCATGGCAACTGTGCTACTTGTTTGTTGGTTTTATGTATTATTTATCCACCCACCTAGTTTTGAAACCTAAAAGTAGAAACAGGCTTCCTGGACCGGTTGATATTTTAGGCCTGGCTTTGACATGGCAATAAGCTTGAATTCCTACATACTCGGCTGCCAGGCAACGGATCAGATTTCGGAGATGTCACTGTTTATGGTTCCCTTTGGGTTGCCAATTTGCATGGGAGTTAATCACCATTACTCACTGCTTCCTCTCATTTCGCTGATCACCCGCTCTCAGCAGTGTGTCTGTATTTCCCTCGGTCTACATGTAGGTATGATGATGTACATGTACATACATGTAGGCCTACACTACTTTTATGCATTTGAATTGTAAATGCACATGTACAAGACCTTTACATACATGTACATTGTATATGTATGAGTCAGATTGTCTTTATCGGTATATAATTTCCAACACTAGTACAAACTGCCCTACAAATGTATCATAGGGGAGGGGGATGTCCGGACGCTTTACAAAAGTAGAGTGTTACTTTTGCGTTTAGATTTAACGAAAGTTTTGCTTCAAATAACACTAACCATTATAAATATTTGTCTTTTACAACATTGACTATTGAAACAAAGTTCTTAAAATATTTATGAAATATTGCATGTCAACTTCTTTGAATTGTTGTTTTAAATCAATTGCCCAGACACACAACATCTTGGCATACTACTGTGTTGATGTACAGTTGTAGGTTAGTATAACCCTGAATAAGCTATTTATGACATAGTGATTCAGTTTGTTTGCTTTGTTACTGTGAAAGTAGCATGCCAACAAGGTCAATGTAAACATTAAAAAGTCATCAAATGCACCGGTAGTGATTTGGTGCCTCATTCATTAAAAAATTATGATTTACATCAAGGTTCAATTATTCAATACTATTGTAAAACTAGAAACTTACGTTAGCCTAGGTGTGCATGAAACGTTTGCATAGTTTGTGAGTGGTTCAAAGTCCCGAAAGTTTCATTGATGTACTGTAGCAAAATAATTGAATCATAGTAATATTTTGCCAATCCTGGAGTTTGTGTTTCGGCAATTACTTTTGCTGTAAAATTGTGGTTGCCGTTCAGGGCAACTAAATTCAAATGACTTTTACTTTTTGGTGGTCTAGATTCCAGTTTTGATGGCCCAGATTAACAATAAGATACAAAGAATTATACAAAACTTTTACTTTTGCATTATTTCTCAGCTTATAAATCATGTGAGAAGGAAAAGAACACAACATATTAACTTAAATACTTCACACGTCTACATACAAGTTAAAAGGCTGCCTGACATACTTGTGCAACCATTTCTCTTACTTTTTTAATATTTGGTTGCCCAGGAGAGCAGTGTGGTGGCCCGGGCCTCCAGGCCCCCTGCTAATGTTGAGCCTCCATGTAAATATTATACGTATGGACATAACTCACATGTACAGTAGTATGTACAAAATGATTGGCCTATACATGTACCGGTATATACACTGTACATGAAATTATTGCACATTTTTATATCAAACTCTTTAGGATATTAATTTTGGCTGTTTCACATTCATTGAAATGTCATAATCCTACATTGTATTTGATGAAATTTCAAGCTTTTCTTCCCATCAATCTTCAGTGAGTAATTGATCTTTAGTAGTGCCTCAATGTATTTGATCCCAGAATCATCAATTTGCATTGTTCATAGAATTACACAAGACTAATTGCAACCACTTCAAATTCAAAGGATGTTGATAGTTTTGATGTACCCTGAATATATTCAAGTAGCACTTTCACATTTCTTTTCTACACAAAGAAAAATAAGGTCAAATTTGTATGTAATATTGTGTATCTAGCATTCAGTGCCTGTAAATGTTGACATTATTATCATCATCATCATCATCATCTATTTCATTATTTTTTGTTGGGGTTGAGGGGGGGGGCATGGCTGTGTAGCACAGAATTATCCTTTTTTTTTTTCCTTTGTGGAGAGGGATTTAATTTGTTTCAGACAGCACCTTTAATGTTATCATATATCTGTAATTCAAACTTCGGGAGTAGTCATTAGAACATGATCATGGGATTAGTCTTGTAGCCTGAGTTACAGACTTTGAATATCATTTTCATACTTTATCACTGCCTCATCACGATCATGTTTCTAACGAGTAGTCTTTACAAATCAGCCTCTATCAACAAGTATTTTCTATTTTGCAAGTGATGATTATATTCAAATTTAATTGTTATTTAACAAATTAATTAACAAAGAAGTCTGGGGTGGGGGAAGGGCAGTAGAGATGGTAGATGAAGTTTAATAATTACAGTAATACATGGTATTATCAAAGTGCTGTACAGTCAAAGAGATATGTAGTACATGTATCTCTTTGGTACAATTAAGAAAACAATAATACAATTTTTACAGACAAGTCAACACATCAACAATTAATGACATAATTATATAGCTAAAACATTAACAAGATTCTCATTGATGATCTATGATGGACAGCTGAGAAAGGTACTATAACTAAGATGCTCATCACTGTCTGACAGTATTCCAAAGGTTAAACAAGTCTCATCATCAATGGTATGCTGTTTGTACAATCTAAACGAAACTGGATTCACGCGTGATCACGCCTGCCTGAGGGGTTACGTCACTTTCCAAAATACAATACTAGGGGTATTCCTGAAGCTTCACAGAAAAAAAGTATTCTGAAAAGGAAAACAAGGTCATAGAACACTGCCAGTTGGGCCGACATCCTGAAAGGGAATTTCCTGCGAGTGTTCTGATTACTATAAACGAGAGCCACAAAAGAGAGTGACATAATTGTGTCTGCACAGTTGGAACGATTGCAGTCAGTCGCAAAGCAACAAGGGTATTTTGATTTGGTTCTCTGACCCTTGCAAGACCAGCAAAAATCCAGGCTATTTTGTTCTGTTAGGTTTTCAACACAGAAGGAGTACTCCATTTCAGAGCCTTGTTCTTCATTCACATGAAGTCTTTGAATACCTGTGGACATTCTCAAGTTTTTGTTTTGTTCTTATTTCGGTTTGAGGCGGGGAATTCAACTGTGAGAATTATACTTTGAGTTTCGTGATGAAAAATTTAATCAGAATGCCTGAGTTTGGATCCTATGAAGGTGGCTTGCATAATTTCATGAAGAAAGGTAAGCTTCGTATCTAGTCTGATTTATGTTTAAAAAAACATCACGATTGTTTGGTTTCAATTAGAAGAATTGATTAGGGGATTGTTCCAAAATTAGACCACTTATTGTAAAACATACATGTACAGGTACCTTGCAAATGATTTCAAAATGTGAAGTACTTTATAAATGCAGATTTGTATTATGATTAACTGCTTGAGGTTCAGTTATCAGACAAAAAATCTTCATCCGTACTTGTACAAGTCTTGTATTGGTATTTTGTTGGCAGCATATTTTTACACTACTAATGTCTATTTGTCTAATGAACAGACAATACAAGCCAATCTGTTTTGATTGTAGGTATTCTTAGCAGTTCAAATGTATGAGAACTTTACATAATTTATGAAGCTGTAACTTAGGAAGAGCATTTTCCCACTATCTTGGAGCATGGATGTACATGGACTCGTTCTTATACCTGTAGGTCCATGCTTTGAGCAATACTACATGTACATGTATGTATTTAATCATGTTTGTATACTAGAATTAAACTTGGTAGACTGATTCCCATGAAGTGAGGGAAGACACAAGACACGAGACAAATTGCCTCTTGTACATGTACATGTACTCGTGTATGCCTAAGGATCTCCGGAGACTTGTACTTGCGTCATTACTATGTAGGCTAGATGTTAGCTTGACATTCAGTTAATGTTAAAGAAAGATTCAACTCCCCCAAAGGCGTACCCACTAATAAACACCATCGTACCTGCGTACTTCTTACCGGCTAATCTTGGGTCACTGTTTTTTTTTATTATAGGAAAAAAACAATTTGAAGTGATGATTACAATGTGATACTTGTAAATTGTGTTTTGTATATTAGAATTATATAATGATAATAATAATAGGCATTTCTATAGCAACATCTATCTAGATAATTCTATTCCGAGGCACATTTATTATTACCCTGGCTTTAGCCTAGCAGCCGTTTATACAGCGCTCCAGCATACATGAATTGAACTTGGTAGACGAATTTCAACAAAGTGAGGGAAAACAGAGATATGCATGCCTCTTGTACATGTACCCACGTACATGTATGCCTATTAGGATCTCTGGAGACTTGTTCTTACGTCATTACTTGGCTATGTACGCTCTTCATTCGGTTATTATTGAAGAAAGATTCAACTCCACCGCCTACCCACTAATACCATCGTACCGGCCCACTTCTTGTATTAACCATCTTGGCTTTGGGTCACTGTGGTTTTATGAGACAAACTGCTGTTTGATTTAAAGAGCAAGACAGCTCTGTGAGGTGATGATTACAATGTACCTGATCTCTTCCTACTCCTAGTTCAATATTATCTCTTCCATCTATTTTTAAGTCTGCATTTACTGTTCCCTTTGAAGGCATTGTGCCTAATAACAGACTCTCAGGAGAAACCAGATTAGGCATGATCCCAAAGGCTTTCAAGAAATATACCTTCAGCAATGTCAGTAGCCTTGTTTATTCACCTCATGAAATATATAATTGAAAATTACAGCGATGTGCATATGTTTTACATATCCATACATTATTTGTTTCTATAGGAAGACAAAAGGGTAGTGTAATTTAGTTGTGTTATTGAAAGTTTTGGCAACCGTATTATTCTTAATTCATGGAAATTTAATAAAAACAGACTACATTCAGTGAGTTACAGCATAATTTTGTCTTGACAATAAACCAATTTAATCCTCAAAAATTCCTTCTGCTGTTAAAGTACTTTGCAGACAATTTTGCATTTAGTGCAGTTTATCAATTATAAAATCAAAAAAACAAAATATAGGCAATAGAAAGAAAAAAAAGTTTCTATGTGTCCTTTGAAATTGACTGAAAGTTTGTGAGAATGAGGTCGTTTTGTCAAGATCCATTGATAGACCAAAGTCAACACACAATGGGAAATTTGCTCGTGACCTTGCACAGGAGTTCTGTAGCCGTCAAGATTACGTGGCTGACGTCATTGTTTGGGAGGGTTCGGCAACTTGTGGCTTTGCTAATATTAGAGAAGTGAAAGTCAGGAGAGTAGTTGACATTTTTGTAATCTTGGAGTTTCATCTGTCAAGTACGGTGCTCAAATTTGAAAGGTTATGAAGGATGAGTGTGTGGGATGGAAATAGCAGTGAGAGAGGAAAAGTGTCTGGATTGACGTTTTGTGAACTGTTGCTCATGCAGTTAAAACATGAATTACGGGCCCAAGTTTACGAAAGTGGTTCGTCTTGACCAATGGTTTAAACTTAAGGGGAGTACACATTTTTATCATGTCCAATAAATAGACAATTTATTTTGTACTTATAACTTTTACCTATTTTAGTGCGGGGGGGGGGGGGGGGGGGGGGGGGGTTATCTCTATACCATGGGTTAAATTTAAACTTTTTGTTTTTGTAAATTTAATCCATCATGTATAATGGGGCTGTGTGAGCTAGTGATCTTGAATCCTATTTATATAAGCCATACAAGTTATGACTTTGCTGAGAAAGAAAAAATAATTATGGCTTACAAGCATATTAGATTTTAAATTAAGTACCAAACATGAAATCAACCCTTTGTCCCCAACTTAATTTATCACACAATGGGAGAGGAAGGGGTTTGTCAACTTGTCTTTGTATTATTTCATTTCCATAAATCAAACACAGGTAGTCAAGCCAAACTTCAGAAGCCTGTTCGGTCTAAATATACGACTAGTATGCAGTGACAGTGTGTGCCAGTTTGGATACGCTACTCCTCAATACAATGAACTTCTAAACAATGCCATAACCTACAAAAGTTCACATATGTAATTCCAAATGGCATGGGGCACAGATGGGGAGACTCCGTAGATTGGGATTGCTCTCAAGACTGTACTCCTTTTCTCATACATAATTAGTGCGTGACAGACCAGTTAATTGGCCTGTAATTGTTACACCAAGCTACTTTGACCTTTGGATTGCTAATGGTTCGGGCTGCAACTGCTTGCAATGCATTTTGGGATGTGCATATGGACGTGTATTGAATGTCAGCATCTCAAGATGAGCTCCTTAGCGGTCTTCCTCAAGCATTAATCATAAATTACTTTAATAGTGAGTAGGCAGTTACATGAATCATTGGGAAAAAAATACATCGTACTGGTGTAAGAGGTCAGCAAAACTTAAATAAAAGAGTCATGGTTTAAAAACTGCTTTAAAAACGGCTGCTTTATAGCAAATCCACAGAGATCTCCAAATATCGAAAAGGATATGTATTATACATGACATAAAATCTCAGATTTATGATCTTAATGATGCTTACAGATATTAATATTATGTCATCAAGGAGCCCTAGTGAAAAGGTTGAGTGTGGAGTTTGGGGTCTTATTGAGATCTTATAATATGGATGACCTAAGCTTCTGTTTCTGTGTATCCTGTTATTCTGTGCATGCAGTAACTTTGCTTTACTACTCACTATAAAGCAGGATGCTGTGATTCAACCGTATTTATTTTGATATGAACAAATACAAATTTGGACAATGTAAGGCCACTCAAGGACAGACTTTCAAGTTCTGTAGATCAAAGGTTAAGTAGTCTGTATGTCCCTTTCGCTATATGATGATTCTTTACAAGTCTCGTATAAATATCCCTATTAAAGTCTGAACAGGCTAATAGTCAACCTCTACAAGTTTACTTGACAACCTGGAAAAATGGCTTGCCCGACATAGCAACAAGTGATGTAAACAGACTGGATTCCAAACATTGTAGTTCCTTCATTAATAACAGGTTATTAAGCCTCGGTCACAAATGCAATTACGAACCGCTACGAACGCCGTAATAATGATTTTCAGACAATGGAAAAACAAGGATTTGTACGAAATTATCGTTCGTACGAACCTTTGTGACCGAAGCATAAATAGGCCATTTTCTAATGTAACAAAATTTAATGCATACGTCTTTGTGAAGTGCCTCAATACAAGTTATTTCATTCACCTGATAAGAATAATAGTATTTCAATAGTCAGAATGCAAACTGCATATATTAAGTGTTGCTAGGAAGGTCAAGCCATAATGTTTGTCCAACCTGACAACAACTAATGTATGCAGTTCGGATTCTGTCTATTGAAATACTATTTGGGGCCAGTCACCACGAAATGAGTCCAGTGTCGCATTAGGCTCAATCGTAGTAATAGCGATGTATAGTGTGTATGTACTGAAAATTGACCCACCTACCACATTTAAGATTTTTCCAAAAATCGACTTATTAAATTCTTTGTTTGTTGAAAGTTTCATTGAAATCGAATGATGGGAAGTGTGTTGTTGCTATGTTGTTGTTGACCAGACTATAATATGTTACGCATCATTAACTTTACACCTAATTATCTCAAAACTGGGTAATCCCATTGTTTATAAAGTCCAATTAGGTTTTTGTTCATATTTCTGGATATAATTTATCAATTTTAATGTGTGACCCCTTAATTTAAAGCTTACTTAATGTAGATTCATATAATACTTAAAAACAGGAATAAAATTTTTGACCAACTGGACTCATTTCGTGGTGACAGGCCCCATTTGTCTTTTTCAGGTGAATGAAATAATATGTATTGAGGCACTTCACAAAGAGTTATGCATTAAATTTGGCTACATTACGGAAATGGCCTATTGAATAACTCGTCACTAGGTCCCCAAGAAAGAAAGATCCATAAATTTGAATACCGGTATACAAATGTACATTTTAAAAGTAAACCGGTTTATTGCTTCAAGAGACTTTCTTTAAAAATTTAATTTTTCTTTGAGGACAGCATTCTTGAAATGCTGTAAATTGCTGCTGACACTATTAAATAGCCTCACATCAGGGTGATGTTACAGGAAACAACCCATTAAAAATAGGTATATCCTCTCGCAAGTGTAGCCTCGGATACCAGACTTTTGAAGCCAAGCCTTGGATCTATTACAGGCTTTTCAATTTTCATATCTGATAACAGTTTACCTACAGGGGTGCAGATGTAAAGTGTATTATAAATCATTGCATTTTAGCTGTCGTGAATTTTTTTTTAATGCTTAGGAGCCATTTTGGTTATTGTGTGGTCAAAATGAGATTTCCAAACTAGAACTCTTCCCCTCCCAAAAAAAGATCTTTCTTTTTATTAAAAAAAAAAGTATTATAGAGCTATCCTGTAGCTTTCAAGAGCTCAATTATTTCACTACACTTTTCCGAAAAGGAAATTTAAAGCAACTATTTGTATTACATGTACATTTTGATGTTTTGATTTTGATAATATTGCTCACTCAAAATACAAACGTAATTGGTTGAGTTTGTTGAATACATACTGTAGACATAATTAAATGTCTAGAGATTAGAATGTCTTTGCATGTTTTAGCTTGTCTGTAATTTTTTCAGACTATCATAATCAGACCAATGAGACCATATTTACTCAGATTTGTTAATTATTTGTAGGGCACATTAAATACTGTGAACAAAATACATGTACCGTACGTGTAAGATAAGGTCAGTCTACTTGGTTACATTTTGTAGTTACACAAACAAATGTTATTCCAATATCCGTTTCTCAACCACAACCAATTTTATTGGTAGCTGTAATGTAATTTATATGCTTGTTCATAAAATAAACAAACACTTCTGTACATGGTGTGATAACATCATAATACATACATGTATACAAAGTAATGAACTCGCTGAGAGCATGGTTAGTCTACCTACAAGTCCATGATTGTCTTTACATAAATCAGCTCAAAACCACCTGTTAGTGGCTGCAATACATCCCTCCCCCTCATTGATTACCCCTTCCCCTCCCCCAGTTGCTTTTGATCCCCCTGCACCCCTTTCCCCTTGCCCCCTCCAACCCTTCCCCCTTGCCCCCTCCACCCCTCCCACCTTGCCCCCTCCCGGGATCTGGCGTACAGGAACTTGCAAGTTCCTCCCAGCGTCATGATCTGCAGACTTTGGCTCAGTCATCATGTGTAACGAAGTATCGGCAAAGTGAAAGCGAGAGTAGGGGGTGATGTGTAGATTATAGAGGACATGAAACATGTACATGTACATGTAGGCTCATCGAATGTGCTTCTTTCTCATCGGGACTATTAAACTCACTGCAAAATTTGTTGTATGTAGGCGGAAGGCAATTATTCTGCACAGAATCCTCTCTGTACATGTACATGTACTTGACATGACAAGAACTTGGAAGTAATTCTTTATACATCTTACTGGTGTTCTGTACCGACACATATGTTTTGATAGCAGTTGCTTTGGTTTCGAAAGAAGTCGCTTCACCAACTACGGATTTGAAATTTCTCGTTTTCAAACAGCTTCTTGTTTTAAACAGGATTTGCCATTTTGAGCTTCCTGCGTTGTATTGTGAATGATTTTGGTAGTGGCCGTGTGTATCCTGCAGTTTCAAGGCAGAAGTAATCATACAGACAAGATAACTTGGAAAGGGACATTGACCGTTATTCCCCACCACTTGTTTCCAGGAAATTGGAATATTGGACTTAATACACATTGTACAGTGATATCAGGATTGGTTTTCCAAGGATCATCGAGTGAAGTGCTTGATTAGCGAGACAGATATTGGATTAGTATGTGTTAACTGGATCTTCTAACGATGGTAGATTAGTCCTCTCGTCAGGGGACAATGTTTAACTTTAACAACGGCAAGTATGATAGTTTGAAAGATTGTATCAACATGTACATGTACACTGTACATGATTAAAGTATAGTGTCTGCAAGTGGTTCATTGTCATTGTTTGCTGCATTCAATTCAATTTAAATTAGGTTTGTATTCAATCTCGTCAAAAAGTCCAAAGACTAAAAATGTGAATTTGCTTTGCACATTATGATTATTATTGTTAAATGTTTTATTCTTATTTTTATTATAGAATTTAATTAACATTATTATTATTACTACATAGTGTTATTAATATTATCATATTATTAGTACCGGTATTATTATTATTATCATTATTATTATCATTATCATCATCATCCTCATCATCGTCATCTTTTTTAAAATATTATTATTATTTGTATTATTATTGTTATTATTATCATCAGTTATTTATTTTCTCCATACATGTACTGTATATGGATGGACGTACAGTTCCTTGAACCTTGGAGATTGTTCTTCAATATATTATATGTTGATAGCCAGAAGGGCATTATCCCTTGTAAAATAATGTGAGTTAATGCCATTCTGGCTCTGGCTAGACTATACAACAAAATTACTCCACATGAATCTACAAGAACTCAATAAGGTTGGCAATATTTCATGATTGATTATCGCAAACTCTATTACAATCTTGGCGCGTGATCTCATAGGGGGAGCTCTGGGGCTTGAAAGTCTGCTGACGACGAGGCTAGTGTTAATCTCAAGCTGCGGCGATGATTCATCCCATCGCAGGGCGGGCTCGACTTAATACACAAACTAGTTCTGCAAATTATGTAACGAGGAATTATTATTATTTTTGGCTCCATGATTAGCCGTGGATCAATTGGGTTGGAGGCCTATTTTTGGTCTAGCACTTGTTCGTATTGCCTCTGGGTTCTAACACTAGTAGTAGTGTTGCCATATAATGTAGGGGTCATGTAAAACATGTGTTTGTATAATGTGCGTTGATTAAAACGTGTCGAGAGTGTGAAGACAATTTCAAGTGTAGGGCTGTAGACCCTTCGTAATAGTGAACATGTACCAGCTATTTTTGCATAGACTTCACATACCCATATAGGGGACCAAACATATGTGTTCATGTGTACAGTATACAGGGTATGTAAAGTTAACAACTCAATTATTCATATTTTGTAACTCAAGAATGAAAGGTTAGATTGGTTGAATTAGGGCCTTTGTTTAATACCTTTTAGATGCAAGCTATAATATATCACATTTTCAACTATTAATGGGGATGAATCATTTTTTCACATATTAATAAATTACAGAACTTGGTAAGGGTATGAATAATTTAGTTGTTATTACATGTACAATGTGTACATATACTATACTATATCTGCAATGAGTAATATATTTAGCATTGTACATATATTATATACACATAAATTTACATCTTGAGTTTATTCAAGCACTCTTGAGATAGTTTGTGGTTGTACATGTATATGAAAGTATGAAACTCCATTACAATGAAATTTCTTGGTTTATGACTGCACGTACTGAGGGACTGTGTAAAGTTAGAGCAGTAGCGGTACATTCTACATGCATGGCATACACGTAGGCCTATACATGTACAGAGGTGCCAACCAGTACGATTTAATCATATTTAGTACGATAGTAAGAGTGGAATACGATAATACGATATCACCTTTTAAAATACGATTTTTTACCAAAAAACAAAAAAAACAAAACAAAACATTTTTTTTTTTTTTTAATTTTTTAATTTTTTTTTTTTTTGTATACCCATAAAACCACGGAATCGCATAGAAACATGTACAAATAAACCCCCACAACCCCAACAAAAAATTTGATTTACAATTTTCTTTTTTAAAATGTTAATGAAAGAGCAAACATTTTAATTGACCGTACGTACCAGTATCACATTTTCCTGAAATTTGACTGGCCCAGCCAACATGTACAATTGACTATGTTTAAAATAAACTAATTACAGCAAAAATATGGTCTTTAGTAACGGTATGCATTTGCGCTGCGTTACGACATCAATAGGTTTTTAATAGGTGAAAGGAAGGCCGGTTGAAAAATACTAATTTTGATGGTAAAATACTAATTTTGATGGTAAAATACTAATTTTGGAGGTGCTGAGTACTAATTTGTACTTCCAAAGGTTGGCAGCTCTGCATGTACGTCTATGCCTATGTTGATCATATCAGTTGATGTTCTCAGGGTTAAAGAGAAGGTTGAGTTCTGGAAAGAGGTGACAAATAATTTGTGAGCAGATATCATTTTTATTACCGTATTTGCCGGCGTAAAGGCCGCAGTATTTTCGGGTGAGAAAAAAATCAAAAAGTCGTGGTGCAGCGTATACGCAACAACAACAAAATTCAGCGGTCAAAACATCACGTCCATTTGCACGTATGGGACTATATGAACGGTAGCATGACTAGACAACGGTACAGGACAATTCTAGAATAACTCCACACAACTTACCGACAATTTTATGGTGCATAGTTGACATGAAGACGAAAAAAACTTATTTTTCTAATAAAATCTGCCGATAGATCTAGATCTAAGTCCGTACCATTGCATCGCCAAAAAGTAAAAAAAGGGACAGGCCGTTACTTACGGAGCTAGCTGCCGCGCAACGCAACTGCGCAGGTCGAAAAACGCTATTTCGGATTACACCGCACATCGAGGTAGGGGTATTGTAGGATACCAAATCTGAGTACGATACAGTACTAGCTTAAAAGTCGATGAAGATCTGCTAAATAATGATCATTTTTGAGGTTAACTTCTTGTTGATTTATAAGAATATTGATGAATTTGGTATAGTTTGTAAAAAAAAAAGAGTGTTCTACAAGAAAATTACGATCATTTTGTTTGGTCCGTTTTTTTTCTCTCTTTTTTTTTTTTTTAGTTTTTTTTTAGTTTTTTTTTTTCCTCTACGAAATGTCAAAGTTGGGGGTGCGGCCTATACGGCGGTGCGGCCTTTACGCCGGCAAATACGGTATGCAGGTGTGGAAGAACATCAGAGAAGAAATATTCCTTGAAAATCATGGATCTTGAAATGCCATAATATTCTAAATATGATATGTGACATCATAAAAATCCTTCTTTTTTGTGTAGTCCCATGTACTTATTTTTGTGTACAGTGCTTGTAACTTTACCAAGACTGGTCCAAACTTTTATCATTTTGATGATTTCAGAACCTTGCAGTACACACCAATAATTAGATGATCAACCTTTTCTGATCGATTTCACACAGTTTCTTGCACGATTTTGCAATCGCATGACCAGAACTCAACTTTCCCTTTAAGCGCAAACCTGTTTTAACATTCTGCTGGTGTAATCCATATCTTATTCATCCAGTCCATGATGACTTGAGGGAAGTGGAAGAGAATAAATCTTTGATAATGGGAAGAGTAGACTCCGGGCATTCCAGGTTCTCATGCATATCAAGTTACTGCAGAACTTAGATCATTCTTTCTTTTATCCTTTTAAATTCATTAATGAAATAATTAGGCATTTTTAATTTCCAAAGCACATATACATGTAATACCTACATAGGGTTCTACCGCATTTGCTCTAGGTTTAGGGTCGCAGTTGGGTTATAATCATATGTAGGTCCTTTACTTTTTAGTGTTAGGGTTGCAAGTGCATGTAGGTTATGTATAGGGTTAGGGTTATCTGTAGTTTATATTCCAGGAATGAAGTTGCGAAATTGGTTTTGACAAAAATACCAAACACAACCTTTAAATTCTTGGTGCAGTCTTCTTGAATTTTCTTTCTCTTCCTTGGCTTGCATGGCTCTTATGCATGTACAATTAACTAAAAATACAATGTAATTGTATTTCTATTGTATTATGTACTCATAGGCTTACATTTGCGGCCTTCCAGTTCTAGAGATATACATGTGTACATTTACTTGCAGGGCTCGGCGCTAGCAGGCGCCAGGGACACACAGGCGCCCAAAATCTGGGTCCGGACCCCAACAATTTTGAAGATTCTACAACAGGGGGGTGGCTTGTACATACGGACTGTGAAATGTTCAATCCGGCCCATCCCCCTTCCTAAAAATGTTTTTGTGGAACCCTGTGCACGTAATTACAATGTGGAATACAGTTGTAATTACATGTCCATTTTACATGTACACATACATGTATACCTGTACATTCGTACATGCCGCAACTGTACTTAAGCTACATTGTATACTGTAAGTACATGTATACCGTGGAATTTCGTTATAACAAGGTCCTTGGGACCATAGAAATTACATGTACCTAGGAAACTTATTTTATCAGGGTTTTGTAAAAAATAATAGAAAGAGCTCAGACCAGCAAAATCACCTTGTTATAACAGAGCTCTTTATAATGAGGTTCCACTATACATGTATGTACAGTAACACGTATGCCTGCTTTATCCATGAATTATAAATGAATGGGGAATTCCCCAGCCTCTACGCTTAATTTGAAATCAACAGAGTGAAAATTCCCTGTGAACCTCTATCATTTTAGTGTGTAGGATTACATCTGGTATGCATTCGTTGGCACAGTTGTACAATTTTACTTTCTTTATGATTTTTGTATGAGAAGAATGTTGATAAACCAAGCGGGTTTTCCCGAAATATTATTATTTGTATCGAGAAGAGAGAGGAAAGAATTACTGTGGAAGTGAAAGTCTGCCTGATGGACAAATGTGGAGAGAAAGAGAAAGAGAGAGAGAGAGAGAGAGAAATAGAGAGAGAGAGAGAGAGAAAGAGAAATAGAAAGAGAGAGGGGTAGAGAAAGAGGTCTAGAGAGAGAGAAAAAGGGAGAAAGATAGAGAAAAAAAGAGAGATGGGAAGGGAGAGAAAGAGAGTTGGCACACAAATACACAATAGAGACATGAATTATTTAGAAGAGGGTAAACATGTGGTTTGCTGGTTAAATGAACTTCATAGAGCATGGTAAAAAATACTAATTATATCCGATAATGTTTAAATTCTTGTTATAAACATATACATGTAGGAATTTATCACTTGTGTTTGATTAAAAACCACAATCCCAAAAAAAAAACAGGAAACAGGATATGTTTTTTTTTCCCTTTCTTTTTTTTCCTTTCCGATAAAACCAGGCAATATGGAATGAGAAAAACAGTAAATAGGTTGTTAATGAATGTACTGTGATACATACAGTACTTGAAGTGTACATTATACAGGTACATGTACATAGTTGTACAATGTATATATTGTGTGCACACATATTGTATATATATGGACGCTAGTTTATGATGAAGCATGTATGTTACCTTGCATGTGCTTTGTGGCATAGCATTATGGTGACAAGTTCAGGTGTACATTATGGTATACATGTAGGACAGAGCCAATAAATAGAAGCACTGTTCACATCAAGTGAATACATATTTTGTGAGATTCATTTGAATAAATTCCATGATGCACGCTTGCAAGCCGAAACTTATAACTTTGACAAATTAAAGCCAAGGAAAAATATTGCCACGACCAATGTCAGACAGGAGGTATTAACATTGTATTTCTTTGTTTGCATTGCAGAGATGACGGAGGAGGAGGCCGTGTTAGTAGTCGCTAAATGGGACTATGACTCAAAGCAAGACGAGGAGCTGAGCATCAAACGTAACGAGAAGCTCAAGCTGATCGACGATTCGCGATCATGGTGGAAGGTAGAGAAACAGAACGGCCAATGTGGCTATGTCCCTTCGAACTACGTCAAGCGAGACAAGCTTGGCCTCGTGGAACGAATCCGCAAGGGGATCTCGGCAAAGCGTGGAGGGAAACCAGTGACGCGTCCGATCTCGCCGCGGAACAGCGAAAGCCCGCATCCACACACGGCTCAGCCGGGAAACGAAATGCCATTCTCGCAACCCGCGAGGGTCATGTACCACTACAAAGCCGCACAGGAGGACGAACTCAACCTGAACAAAGGCGAACAAGTGAACGTTCTTGAGAAATCTGGGGACGGGTGGTGGCGCGGAGAGTGCAATGGACAAAACGGGTGGTTCCCTTCAAATTACGTGAGTGAAGATGACGCGAGTATGCCAAACAGTCATGGTTCCAGCACGAGTTCGAAGGGCGACGACAACTCCATCCCGGACGATTTTGTGCTGGGTGTTACAACTCTGTACGCATTCAAGGGACGAACTGACGAAGAGTTAAACTTTGACGCCAGCGAGCCACTGGACATAATATCAAATCCCTCTGACGACCAGGACTGGTGGAAAGCACGCAACAAGCAAGGTCAGGTCGGACTAGTTCCCAGCAACTATGTGAAGGTTGTAGAGAACGCGGACCCTGTGTGCCCAACAAAATTCTTTATTGAGGACGCTGTACCCCCCAAACCCATCGAAATGAATGACGAGGAGAACAGCTTTACCCCTTCGTCCTCCGTTGGATTTTACGATCGGGATTGGTTCCACGGGAGAATTACGAGACAGGATTCAGAAAAGATTCTCGGCTGTCCAGGAGAAAGTGGACTATTCCTCATACGAGAAAGTGAAACGATGGTAAGAGCAGGCTTCTGTGTAGGATTTTGATTACTCTAGGTCCAAATTGAATGAAATACAGTCTTGCAACATCCTTGAGGACGGCTTGGGAGGACCAATCTATTATGCAGGTTGAAATTATACATGGACATATTTATTATCATAGTTGCTATCCTTGACCCTTGGTTTAAATAAAAAAAAATCTTCTTCTGCAGTCCAAAATTTGCTGTACTGTTTTACACTAAAAATACAACATGGGGGATGCATCAATATTTATACTCCCTCTGCAATTGCTCAGGTTTTTATTCCATCTAAGATATGGGGTTTTGGTCAGAGTTGTTCGAGGGCTGAATTCGTGAATTTCGGTTCACTGCAGAGCAGTGGTTGCCAGAGAATGTGTCATTCAACCACAAGTATTGTGTAAGATGCTCCCAAAATATTGGACTCATGTGTCAGATGAACCATTTCCAAATACTGTGGCCCTGTTGGTATTTATAATTTTTTTAATGCATCTAATTTTATTAAGAGGAAGTGGTTTCACAACATTTCCAAATCAGAGGGTCTATCGTTTTCTTGCATACCTCTGTTAAATCATAAATCTTGAATAATTTGAAGTAGAAATTAATTTGTTGTCTCTCTTTTATTTTTGCGTTTCCACAGCCCGGTGACTTTGCTGTATCTGTTAAGGCTCCAGAGAGGGTGAAGCATTTTAAAGTCACACGGTCAGATAAGAAGTTCTGCATCGGTCAACGAAAGTTTGAGTCATTAGACGACCTCGTAGACCACTACAAACGCTCGCCCATATTCAGCTCGGACGACGGGGAACTCAAGCTGTATTTAACGCGTCCTAATCAGAGAAATTAACGTTGCAAGTGGTTTGAATTTTTTGCGATGGACGCTGAAACTACCCCAGCATGAACTGAAAATTAACTGCCTGGGTATGCATGAAAAGTTTTATCTGCCTGCAGAGGGTCTCATTTCTATGTGTGAAAATAAGAAAGAAAGAGAGAGAGAGAGACAGAGACAGACAGAGAGGAGAGAGAGAAAGAGAGAGAGAGAGAGAAAGAGTATTTGTGTAAAGGTGAGAGAGAGAGAGAGAAAGAGTATTTGTGTAAAGGTGAGAGAGAGAGAGAGAGAGAAAAAAAAGCACAGAATAAAGACAATGTGAGAGCGATCAAGACTGGTCCCAACTCGGAGCCTTGGGGCACTCACTGTGATATGATATATACAACAGTGAAGCTCCAACGTACATGTCCTTGCAAAGAACCACATGAAGTATGCATTACATGTACTGGTAGCTCGTTGACTTTTGGTTATGAACAGTAATGGCCTTCTTTCTGATGACATCTTGCTGAAAGCATGGTTGGATATAAGCTGCATACACTGGCTGTGCAATCGCTGCAAGACGTGACTGATCAGAGAATGAAGTGCTGTTGAGGATCACCAAGCTCGTCTTGTCAATGTTGTTTCAGACCTTCAAGGAAACGACAGATGGGAAGCTAATCTTGATCGTGGAATCGAGTTATTATTGTCTGAGATCTTCCCTGGAAGAAGAATAAGTATTAACTATCGTATTTGAATTCATACAATGAAGACTAAAGGATATCCTTAATGGGTATACATCTAGGTTAAACTTAACCAACATCCTCTTGTTTTGGTCACTGCGCTTCATTTCAATGTAATTTCACTTTCTTTTACGATATGCTCTCTCCAATGAATTTACACTCTCTTAACAGGATCGAAAAAACTAGATACTCAAGAATTTGTTTCTCCATAGATTATTATTATTATCATTATTATGTCTATTGTGCTATTCAACCTGTGCCTGTGAGGGGAAAAGCCATCTAAATCACTGTAACCTTCTGGTCTCGCCTCCCAGTAGAACTGATTGGGGTATGCCGGTGTACCAATACACCAACCTTTCTACACTGTTCTGCAAAGAACTTCTGTGCATTCTCAATGTGCGTACATTGTGTAGCTTTGATACAATAAGATTTCTCTTCTTCAGTTTTGTCCAGAGTCATGATGAAATACGTCACATATTTGTGGTTTCAAAGTAGGAACACTGCCAGATACTATGCTTTGTATGTTGTGCCTCCTCAATTTTTTTATTTTATTTTTGTTTACATCGACTATGTTTTATAAAGCATTTGTATTTTGTTATAAAAACTGCATATCTTGGTTATAATATTTTTTCATTTTAATTGTTATTTCGGCATGTACATGCTTGTGTGTTGCAAAAGCTCCCATAGAAATTTCTCCTATATAGTACAGTGTCTAAGTATAGTTACAAATGAGCCATGATCAAGCATAGAGGATATTTCTTTGTAACACTGGACAAGTATATAAAGAAGATATGGGAAGACATGTTTTTAAAAACAATATATCTCAGAGTCGAGTGATTCTATGTTGTCTTGTTTCTAATCAAAATGAACTTGTCCTCCTCTGTTCCTTTACAATGAATACTTAAAGATAATCTTGAGTTCTGGTCATGATAGAAAAAAAAATTCTCACAGAATCCAACAAAACTTTACTGAATGTTTACGGTTTATAACTGACATGTGTTGAACGATTTTGGTAGAAAATGTATAGGGGCTGAGAAATGAGCATAGAAAAATGAAATTTCCTGCAAGTTTTTTTTTTTTTTTTACTGGTACAAACAATCAATCTACTGCAGCATCAACAATCAAGAATGAATTATAGCCATGTTTTCTCAACACAGGATGCCTATACCAGAGCTCAAGCTTATCTTCAAGTGCTAAACGTTATTTGTAAACATCCTTCATTATTTTTATTTTGTTGTCGGTACTCAGAATATCCAAGTATTGACTCATTGACGTGACAGTGTCAGTTAATAAGGAAATGAATTGTAAGTTTCAATAACATCAATTTCTTTGAATTGTTTTCTTTTTCTTCTCTCTTTTCCCCCCTTTTCTTTTTGGCAAGTGTTCAATCCTGGTCATGGTTAGTCTCTGCCATTATTGCCATGGCAACAACCAAGCTTGCCCGAAAACATCTGTGATGTTTGACATTTAACGGTTATATAAACGCCTCCCTTCCAATGATTCACACTGAAGTATGGAGGTTATCTGGTGTGGAGGGAGGCCCATAAATGATTGTCAAAACTGAATTGAAAAAGATAGTCAATAGTCATGGTGTCAAATGTATTAAAAGAATAGGAGAAATGTAGTGAATGAACCTTTAAAGCAACCTATTGGAGGTTTGTTATTTAGGAGAGCCAACTCTCGGTCCCAGTCATGCAATTTTTCCAATTTGCCATGGTATGAAATTGCTGACTCTAACTTTGGATAAGGTACAACCCCAAAACAGAACAAGGCTGGTAATATTTTGGCTTCATAGTAATAAGCAAATATCCATGTTAGAAATAGTTTGTGCTAAGCTTACATCATTGAAACAGGCCCCATAGTCATCAACATTGTGTATTGATGTATACTGACAATATTTTGATCCTTTTTTCTTAAGTTTATTTCAAACAAACACATGTACTTTTAACAAATAATGGATGGATCTAAGATTCACATTGTTGCTGAATTATAATTTTTTTTTCTTTTTTTACATATGTGCAACTCAATTTTATGTTGTTAAATGCTTGCAAAAAATATGAATTATCATTGTTCATAAATAAAAGGCAGTTGATGATTATTCTAGCTGGCTGTATCTCCAAATTTATTATAATTTTTAAAATTTGCTACTTTAAAGCTGTTATAAATGCATTTGTTACCACAAGTTTGCTGCCTATTAAAGATACAGAGTCTACTGCAAAGAATATTGGGATACCGGTATATTTGATTTTGACGCTCATTTTATTTTCATGTGAAAACTTGTTCCTTCTCGTCATAACCATATCATTCTTGGTTTCACTCCCTGCATATAAAAGCTTGCTAACGAATACCATATCATACATGGTGCTTGCAACACACACGCTCACGTACACACGCTCACGTACACAGGCAGACGTTTAGAAGGTACCCCCCTTGGTTGATGAGTTATCTCGATGACTGTTCACTTCCCCTCAATGACCCCCTGCAGGGGCCCCCTTTCCTCTTTCTTTTAACCCCTTCCTACAGCGTGGTGGCACATTTTATAGGTCGTTTCCTAAATCAAGGGTAGACGGCATTGCCGCAAGTGGAATGAATAATTCATAGGCTTGTACGTTTACATACATAAAATATGCATGTTTGGTCTAATTCGTATTCATTTATCAGGGGGAAAAGCGCTACTGAAATTATTTTGTCCGTTAATATTCAGCAGAGACGATGAAGACATGTACAACAAATTATTAATCGAACATGATTGATGAATGATTCATATCACGAAATGTGTTCAACAAACAATTGATGTCACAAACCACCGAAACCATCTTCAATAAAACATTTAATTATGTGAAATATATGTAAATGCGTACAAACATCAATTGTATAAAATGTGGACGGATAATTGATATCCTTCTATATACATGCAAAAAGGATTAAAGTGGGGTTACACATTAACTTTCTGCATATTGGGTTAAACAAAATTCATGTCTTTTTACGTGGGGCCTTTTTTTAATTCTCAAAATTCTTGGGGTCTGGTGTTAAAATTGTGCACCCATGAGATTCCTGTTGGTGTCTTCGTCACTGTTAAATCGTGCAAAAAAACAGCATAATAAAGCATGCACATCTCTTCAATATATATTCAAATGCATTTTCAAGATGTGTGTCTCTAAGGTGATGCAAGTTTGGTGTTAAAATTATGGTGTTGGGTATGGCATCCCAGTGTTAAGTGCTAAAACAGATATTCCAGTGTTAATTTAATTCACAGGGTGTTTCTATGTTAATTGGTTTTCACTCTGTAATCATTGAAATTCACTGGTGTATAACATCATGCATACTTGGTGTATTAAAGCATTACACTGGTTTTGACACTTAACACCAAACACCTAAACTTGAATTCGCCCTCTTAATCAAAGGTGCTACTCAATTGTTTGTATTGTACTGTGACATTGCTGCTTTGGAAAGAAAATGCCAACTGCGTAGTTCTGAAAAAAAGAAAATCATAGTTTCTAGCTCTGTGACCCCTTTGTGTGTAAAATAGTGTACATTTTCTTGTAAATTAGTGTTAAAAGTGTAGAAAAGGTTATTTATTTTGTTGTATATGTGTTGTAACATAAAAAAACACAAATCTTATTGCCCAGGTATCCTGCATAATTATATTCATATTATATATATATTCATGACAGGGATACATCTTTCACAGTGTACATACGAACGAACATGAAAATGTGACTTAAGAAATAACGCTGCTAATTTTAAGTCAACCCTATGGTGGAGTTTTGGTTCATTTGAAATGCATACTTTTGTCATTTAAACCCAGCAACAACAAAAAATTGTGGGAATAATAGTGACACGGCTCACACAACTCATTATTGTTTCATTTCTTACTTCTATGTCATTCTAAATGTCATCCTAAATATGATTGCAGGGCCCTCAGGGAGAACAGTATTGATACTGATGAGGCTGCCCTGGGTAAATAAGACATAATATACTGGTAATCCAAATCCAACTTCAGGATTTTGTTTTGTTTTGAGATGTCTAGTTTTTTAAGTGTAGAGGAAACTGACTCTTCAGAAAGAAGTATAATTACACCAGTCATCATGACTATTGTTCCTTCGATTTCACTTCAAATACATATGTTTGTAATCCACATCCAACTTGAATTATTTCCCCATATCTTATTAAATGTGAGTCAATGACTCTGATGATAGAAATAATATGACACTAGTCATCATACACCATCTTTTAACTTCTATTGTATGTTAAATTGATACATTTGTAATCTAAATCCTACTCAAAAATCTTTTGTTTCAATTGTTTGAAAATTACTATTTCTATTCATTGAAGACATTAAAAAGGTCATCATTACTATTGTTTCTTCTAGTTATTTCCTCTTCCTCCTACACTTCTACTTTTGAGGATGTCATATATTTTTTTTATAGAGAAACACAGAGACTAAATTATGGAGCAGAGGCCGTGGATATCTTACACGTAAACACAGATTTGACATGTATGCTTTTATTATGATTATTTCTTTTCTTTTCTGATGGGGGTGGTGAAATAATTTTGTAAGGTTTGTCATTCTTTACATTAAGACCATTACTGTTGGATCATGGACCTAGGTCCATGGTTAGATTTGGCATCTTCTTCGACGACAAAATAACTGTTAATTTGTTTTTTTATCCGCATTTTGGGTTATTATTGCTTATAGTGGATGAAGTAAGATAAAATACCGTAGAGGGATTCTGATCAGTTACTCTTTAGACACCTCTTGACAAGAGTAAATTTACTATCAGAACTTTACTCTGTGAGTCGACACAAATTTACTTTGTTAATCAGCGCATCATTACAATTTATGCTTTACTAAACAGTTTTAAAAATTGAGTTACGCTTACATCTAAAACAATGCATCATCACAAATGTCCAAAAACTTAATAAAAACCTTAACTTTTCAAATAAAGAGATACAAAGTTCGTGTTACATTTGCTCCAAGCTTTATTACCGGTATATCAAAAGATGTAGGATCGAGCCTTTGGTTGATATTTGCCTATAAGCTGGGTCTGGACTCTGGAGTTAGATATGGTGTTGGGTAAATTTGGATTTGGTTATGAAATCATTTAGCATTAGAAATTGACATAGGGGCAATCATCGCTGGAGATTACAATCAGTTTTACAAACTTACTTTAAAATACATGAAAACATGAGCCCACAGTTTGCCTAACGATCTCTGTGCTAATGTTAGACTATACTGTTGGGAGCAGATATAAGACTATTGTGCAATTTTATATTTCCTTTTTTTGGTGGTTCATGAGACATAGGAATGTTATTTTAGGTTGTTCTTTTTTTAGTCACCTTGTGTTGCTTTCATGATCATTCATGTACGTTTCTGACGACTTCATCTAAACAGTGTTATTACTTCAATGAAACATGAATTAAACATGATAAACAGGTTGCAACATACATGTATATTCTGATTCAATGTGTATCTTGTAAATCTAACGTTCATGATTTTGTAATGTTGCAGATTCTTTCTTCTCTCCCCTGAGTTTTTACCCCCTTTTATGTTTGAATTGAAATGCTGATCATTGTACTGAAGCAACTGCATATACAACTCAGAGAGTAGAACATTATGAAAATAAGAATATATTGATTAACAAAGCTTGCATGTGTTGTGTGTTCAACAAGCTATTTCTGCTATGTTATTACAGATACTCAATCTCCCCTTTTTATGTTTAACGTGTTTATTATTAACATTGCAATAAGTTAAACTCGTATCTCATTATCCAATATCACACAGATTTTGGTTCATAAGTATGAACAAGCTTGGGGTAAAGACAAGAAAGTTTGAATGAAAATTGGCAGATTATTTCATTTCAATTGATAAACTATATTGGTCATGTGTATGGCATGACATAAATTGTAATGCTATTTTTGTTCTTTTTTCTGTATTGATATCATATACTTTGTCTATGATTCAAGATAAAGTTTGGTACAGTGAAATAATGAACTATTACCTAGTGCTACGATAGGGTAATAGTATATCAATGACATGATATACCTACATGTATAATTATGATATTTTCTTGTGTTGTTCATGTATGAAACATTAACATGGGAATATAGTAAATTTGATCTGCAGATATTATGAATGTATTTGCAATTATGTGAAATGAATTCTTTGCTTATGTCATACTATTATTATATGCTGATTTTGAATATTATTGTACCATTGAGTGATGATGAATAAAATTTATGTTCATTTTCAAAGGAATTTGCATTTAGATGCCTTCTTCTTATTCTTGTGTCTTTCTTCTAAAGGTAACATTGTCTTTTTTTGGTATTCAGATAGCTGCCCAATAATAGGGTTGATAACTTCTGTTTCAAGATCTAAGATCATAAGAAGGACATTTATAAGCAAGTTTAAAACCTTATTTTTAGATTTGACTTCACAATTTTACTAATTAAACATAATTTCTAGATTATATGTAGCACATATTACTTTTTCAGAGCGAGAAGGGCATCAACTCTTTGTTTAAGGATATGGTAAACGCCCTTCTGGCTCCAAACAGAGGATGTGTATAGAGTGGTGATGTGTGACGTCATCAAAAATCTAATTTTAGAATTTCTCAATTTTTTCTTCATTTTCTGAAAGAGCATACAAAATAATGTCCAAATGTCGAAAACCAATTGAGTATGTTAAGTATTGTCTGAGAAATGACCATCTGATTAAATATACTCCCCATAGGAGCTCAGTGTTATATGCTCTGGCTCCTAACCACTAGGAGCCAGAGCATATAACACTGAGTTCCCATAGGATATATATTTATTCTGATGGTCATATCTCAGCCAATACTTAACATATTCAATTGGTTTTTCGACATTTGGACATTATTTTGTATGCTCTTTCGGAAAATGATGACAAAATTGAGAAATTCTAAAAATAGATTTGTATGACGTCACAGCTTCTGTACTCTATATAGCAAAAAGAGGGTTAAACGCTTTACTGTCATTTATTATTGTGACCCAGAAGGGCATAAAGTAATTATGGTCTTAGAAGTTACTAATTCTCAAAATTCCCCTATTGCTCTTTTATAATCTTATAGGTCGTTTGGTTACTTATGACAAACTATGTCACTACCTTTAAGGTTGGTAGCAGATATAGGGCTTGAGAAATGTTTTTTCAGGGGGTCTTTTCAGGCTCAAATCAGCTCCAAAGTGTCAAGAAATTTTAATAAATAAAAAAAAGTCTATTGAGGATGTTAAATATATTTGGATAAGATTTAGATTAATTCTTCAAATTCATATCTTCAAAATATTGCTGTTAATTTCTGATTAGATTTAAACTTTTGGAAAAACTTCTAAAACCATTACTCAGCTACCCTTTACTTTGAGATTGTTCATGCCTGAACAAATCATTAACTAGGCTACTTGTTTCCTCTGATAAATAGAGTGTTTTTGTCACTGTCATTATCATTACTGACCTAAATATAAGCTATGAATATACACCCATACCCTTGAAAGCAGGAATACAATGATTAGTACGATCACACCTAATTTCCTTTTTTATTTACCATTAATATATGTGGCAACAATAACATTACGCTAACAAAAACAAAGGATGTTTATGTTATGGTGGCAAAACTCGCTATGCATTTTCAACGGAACCTCATTGTAAATAGATTAATTTTGAGCATTTCAAAAAAGGAATTTTATAAAAAGTAATGGAAGAAAGAAGAGGAGAGGATAGGGAAGGAGGAGGAGGTGGTGGTTAAAAAGGATGATATTTATACTAAAGCCCATACAGAGCTCCAAAGAATTTATATCACTTTGAGATGTGCTTTGAACACATGATCATAAACAAAATGAGGTGTTTTTTTCAATTATTTATATACAGGCAGCAGTGTTCATTTGCATCCGACTTGACTGAATCGTAAATTTCAACTCTTTAATTATATATTTCAACTTAAGGGTATTCTTTAAAACATTATTAAACAGCAGGCCTATTATAAACAATGACTACAAGTAATGTACAACATGGAAATTCAAAGACAAAGACTTGGAACATATATTCATTGAAGAAAAAAAAGGTGACAAGGATGATGTCAAACAGAGCCATTACTGCTAGCTTTTTGGCTATGTGTCTTGATTATAGGGGGCAGATGTGCTCCCCCCCCCCCCCCGCCCCCATTAATTTTGTGGATCTTTTGTTTATCATTCTATGTGTGCATCATGGTAGCTGTGGATTCACTTAGACTAAAAGTAGTGATAATTTCCATGCTTGTTCTCAATAAAAAACATGCAACAAAATTAATGAAATTTTGCTAGAGAATGAGTGAAATATTTTCAAAAAGTATTGGCATTAAAAACGTCTACTTCATATTTATATTTCAATAGGAAAGTAGCACCCAGTGTCAGACACAAATTACAATTCATGTAGTTCTACATGGTAATCAGTTTTCTTGACTGAATTGCCAAGACAATAATTATATTAATACGCTTAAGAAAAAAAGAAAAAAAAATTCTAAACAGAAATCTTTTATATCCTTTTAATCTGAACTTTCCAAAATGTAACTTTAGTTCAGACTACATGTTAAGTGAAGAAGGCGTTTGTGTACATATCTTTAAAACCTTAATCAAATCATTGTGCAGGAAATTTTCTAGCAGAATGACGACCATTTAATGAGTTACAGTTGAGAGATTTGTCTCAAATTTGTTCATTCTTTGAGAGGCATAGTCATAAAATGCTGCTGATATTTGATGTGTTTTAAAGGTACCTGTGAAAGTTTGTGAATTATCAATATTGCCTTTCATTGTGCTAATAAAGTTAATATTAAAACTCATATAAGCGATAGGAAAACTACCCTATGTGTAAAAAGGTGTAAGTTTTATTATCTAATGTATAGAATACAAATTTGACCCTATTTATTCCAATAGCAAGAGACAATTCTGTATTGCACCATAGGACAAGTTCAATATCGTAGGGCCCGAGTTATCACCAACACTGCACAACTATCATTAGCTACGTTTGCAAGGGACTGGCTTAGTTTTAAACATTAATTTTGTGAAACCTTGCATTTTTAAACAACCTACTAACAATGATGGAGGTTCACATGGAAACCCTACAAAATTAATTCTCTAATTTTTTTTTAAAGGTTTTCGACAACATGTACATGATGTACAAGCAGGTATTGTGACAAGTTGGGGAAACCTCGAAATTAATTGTGTCCACACGGCACATAAGTTCAAGTGAAGACCCCGCTGTTCATAGTTATCACGCTAACCATAAGATTAATTTTGACTTATAACTGTGAGTAAACTTTAAGGTTCAAAACCATGAAGGCATCCGCACAGTCCTCAACTACAAAATAATCTCAACGTTTAAAACGCAAGCTAAACTTTAGGTTTAATGACTCTTGTGTGAACATATTTACTGCAACTCTGATCCCCAAGCTTTCCCCCTTCACAGCACCTCTCGGGCACCCCCAAGTGATCCATGACTCACTTCTTGCTACGGAAGCAGGTGAAACTCTGGCAGGAGGTTACCAAACTCGGCTGCCTTTACCCCAGAGAGGGGGGCAGGGAGGGGGATCATATAGGGGAGAGGGGGAAATTGGGGGTTGTGGGGCCGGGTTAACCATAGTCTTCATGAACAGACTCTTGGTTTATTAGAAAAAGAGTTGGGATTAAGATTAAGTTTAGGATTAGGAATTGAAGGATATATCTTCACTTTGGGAGGGGATCATATGGGAAGACAGGAGGATGGGGGTGGGGATCAAATGTTCATCAATGGTCTTCATGTACAGACTTACATAGGGAGATCGAGGGTTATGATTAAGATTACGATTAGTCTTAGGATTATATAGGATAAGGCCTATGTGGTAATAGCAAACATCAACTACCGGTATGTATATCAATGTATAATATATAAATAAAGAGCAGATCACAATGGTTTCTGTGAACTTTGGATACATATTTTTTGTCTGAAAATGGGTAGCAAAACTGGATTGGCTTTATGTATTATGGAAAAAAATCACAGTACTCCCATGTCCCTTTTTATGTTCATCTAGCCAAGATTATACTTACAAGTCTGCTTTTGTGAGGAAAATTTTAGTGGGTTTTTAACATTATTTGTTATGACAAAAGTTGACCAAAGATTTAAGGATTACAGTATGTATTCTTTCAAAGTTCACAGAATGAAATAGGTCATCTATTATTCATCAAAGTTTATAGAAGGATTAGGAATGAACACAGGATCATTACTGCAGTTGTTTGCTTTTCACCTCCTTTCGTTGTCCCACATACTTTTTTGGATTTCTTTTTCCCCCTCCTCTTTCTCAGTAAGAATAGATGTAAATAAGACAAAACAGATGTTTAGAAATTGCATCTTATCAACCTATTTTTCGAGACACATGCAATTTGTACAACTTTAAATAACAATTCATTACTTACACATCAGTGGTCAGAAAAAGTGGAGGAGGAAAAAAAGAAAGAGGCGGAAATCAGAGAAAAGAACTAAAGAGTAAACAATGTGGGACAACGAAAGGAGGTCAGTGAAAAGTAAACCACTGCAGTAATAATCTTGTGTTCATTACTAATCATTCTATGAACTTTGATGATGAATAATAGGTGAACTATTTCATTCCGTGAACTTTGTAACAAATAGGTGAACACATATAGACAGTTGTCAAAAACGAGTTCTAAAAAGAGGCCTATATTCTACAGAAAATAGTATTGAAGTGTCATCTTATATATATCTAGCATCTAATAAATGTTAGCAAGGCTGTATGGAAATTTACAATGAAAAGAATGTGACTATGAAGGCCAAATCTTTAAAAAATAACATTTTGGTAAAATCGAGCCAAAAAAAAAATTAATGTTGTTTTAAAACGCTCTTCTGGTTCATAGCAACAATATTGTTGTATTGATAACAAGTGTTTTGTTAATACAAGCTGTGAAAATATCTTCTTTAAAATCAAGTTTATAAAGAAAAGAATAACTAAGTGCAATCTCTCTAGGAATTTTAATTTTTTAGGATTTAGAGGCCAACACTTCCCTAAAACACATGCAACTGCATGGCATTGACTTTCTGCAAGCATTCAGTTTGTATGATTGTTCAAAAATACAATAATGATAATAATGACAATAACTATATTAATACTCCTACTATTACTACGTCTACTACTGATAGTAATAATGATAATAATATGCATCATTAATAAAGTACTTAATAAACCATGTTTCTAAGCGCGTACAAGGATAATAGGAATGAAACTAGAGAGAGAAAGAGAGAGAGAGAGATTACTATATACCATCTTTCTAAGTGCATAGGAAGATAATAGGAATGAAATTAGAGAAAGAGAGAGAGAGAGAGAGAGAGAGATAAAGAGAGAGATTAGATAAGACAGTTATTAAGATGGTACAGCATGTGGTAGACCAGATTCTGGCCATTTTTAATATTTTACCTTTGAGTGCGTGCGCCTGCGCCCACCCCACAAACTCATCATTACCAACAGACGAATGAAGAATACTAGTCCAGGCAGTGGACTAGATATGTGGCAGTCTTAAAACATTTAGATACAAGTAGGGGGTAACTGGTTACAACAATTGAATGAACATGTTTGTATAAATTAAAGGAAAGAAAAAAAAACTTATTTTATAGCAAAACATCAGAATAACCGCTCTTTTTCATAACAAGTATAAATTTAGTACAAAGGGAAGTCTTTTATTGCCATAAAAATAAATTTCCACTACAACTACAATTCAATATCGAAAACTCCTGGCAAAGATTTAAATAAGGTCACTTTTGTAAAATGGCTCTTTGGTCCGTAGTCTATCAATTCATTTACACCTGACCTTGTGTCTAAGATTAAATATTTTAAGCCCCACAGCACTACTTATAGCAACTTGCGCCCTCTACATAGCAAACAATGCCAAATCGGTGCCTGTTGGTCCCCCATGATCCCCTTTTTCTTATGTTAATTGAAAGCTGATTTGATGAGATAACTACCTGTCAGTGACCTTGCAGGGAGGTCTAATCCCCCTGGCCAAACTAGTACAGACAGGCTTTGAGTTATTAAGCTTAGACCTCAGACTATTAAACTTCCCTTCTTAAACCCGATATCAAACCAGAGCTTAAACCCAGCGTAGGGTTTATATTTTTGTAGAACACGGACCTTTGAAACAATGCAACGTAATAAATGTTATACAAATCAGAATACTGCAATATATCTGAATAGAAACCCGCCAAGCAACAGGAAACCACACATAATAGAGTGTGAAGTATTTATTGTAAGTACTTTTGATTGGCAATGAAACTAATATCTTAAAGGGATGAGTCAGTGTGGTCGTCAACAAATTGCAGACTTTCAAAAAAATAAACAAAAAGAGCAACTTCTATACCCTTCTGTATTTCCAATGGAAATTATGTTCACTGCCCTGTAAGATAAAGAGTTACAGATTACAGTACCTCCTTCAAATTAATTGTATCTCATTCAATCAATCGTAACTTTGCAATATAAAACTCTGGATTCATTTCATGTTTCATATAGATACAATACATGGTAAGGTACTATTGATTGCAGCAAGAGTTGAAATAAAACAGATTTTTACGATTGATTGTAAGTCAATTTTTATGCTACCGACAGAGCCCTTGTAATGTGTCATTGTAATGTTGGCACATTACAAGTGATGAGGGACAAGGCCATTGAAATTCATTTTTGTCAAAGTTTTTGCAATCGTGTTTCATGTAGTTTACAAATAAGATGAAAATGCATTTATTGTTAAAGCCACGCACAAATACATAAATCAAAACATTCCTCAATGGCGATAGACACAGAGGCCTGTATTATACAAAAATATATACCATACATAACCGGAGGTCTAAATTTCCCTTTGTTAAACGTAATTTTAACACTAGGTGTCGGGTTTAACTGAATTAATAGAATACGGACGATCATTAGTGTAAAAACGTGTCCAGCAAACCACATTTCCTTTCATAAAATATCATCTTTTGCATACTACTGCCTTAGATTCATAATACAGTCAAACCTGCTTTAGTGACCACCTGTATAGAAAGACCACATTCTTTGTTTCCCTTGAAAATGATTAAGCTTAAATATCATTGCTTTATTCCCACGTCAAGATAAAAACAATATATATAATCTTAAAAATACAAATATATATAATAAGATATCTAAAGTGGTAGGATCATGAAAAGCACATAAATGGCAAGTTGAAAATGATCCCTATAAAATTTACAAAATAATGATAACTTTAGTACTGGTTTACATTAAAACAACATCAAAATCAGACAAAAAATCTAATCTAATATTTTCATAGTTGAAAATGATCACTATAAAATTTACAAAATAATGATAACTTTAGTACCAGTTTACATTAAAACAAGATCAAATTCAGACAAAAAAACTAATATAATATTTTCATGTCAATTTATGTTCACAATTCTATAATACAATTCAACAATATGTGGTAATGCATAGAATATAAAAATGTATACCGTACATATCTTATACATTATAAACTGAAGAGGTAGCTAATTATTAGCTGATGTTTACCACAATATATTCCTATAGTAGCAATAAAAGGAAAACCCAAATCACTGCTTGTCACGTTACCATAATGACAAAATATGACACAACAAAATAGAGGCTAGAAGTCTCACAAATTGCTATCACTGTAATACAATCTCAACAAAATCTTGAAAATCCTCTCTCAAATTTCTCTTTCAAAGTCTTATGAAAGAAACTAATACACTGAAATGTAATACATAATCATGCAATCAATTGAAGTCACTTCAAAACAAAGAAAAGTATAAAAATAGACTTGTTTCATTTTTGGTTTACTCATTGAAGAGGCTCATCTGTTTAGTGATGTAGCATTGAAGATTTGTTGTGTGTGTACAATCAGTAAGAAAAAATATGGGGGGTAAGGAAAAAAAACTTAATTAAAGTTGCAACTCTCTGCTCACTCCATAGGTCATTGAGGGAGATAGTTGCGTCACCAGAAGTTGTTTCTTTTCATTGGTCAAGTCATTTCATGGAGATCAAAATACCAGTAGTTCCCTCTCATAGAGATTGTATGCAGGGATTTAGAACTACAGTCGAACCTGTCTTTAGCGACCGCCAAAGAAAAACACAAAAAGTGGCCTTTGTAGACAGGTTCCTTTAGTACATGATTCAATGAGAAACCATTTTCCAGGGAAACAAAAAATGTGGCCTTTGTAGACAGGTGGTCACTAAAGCAGGTTTGACTGTATTTAGAGCTCCATAATTTCACCTACATGTATGACTGTGTTCGTGTAAGTAGGCATGAGCATGGCTCAACTATCTTTCTCAATATTCTATGGTTCACCCTGATGTGTGCCCTCTGTTGTCAGATACAGTACAGTTTTTGAATGCACTAGATTGCAATCTTCTTTATAAATGTATTTTTTTTCAACCGATCATATTTCTCTAATAATTCAGGGAATTTTTTTTTTTTTTTTTTTAAATGAATAAATTTTGGGGGCTACTTTTCAAGCTTGCTTGCATGAAAATAACATTTTTTAATTTGTTTTGCATTGAACTCTATGCAAATTTTGTTGGTCTTTTTTTTTTACTTTCGGGGGCTCTATTTCCATTTCCATATCAAGCATATCATAATACCAATGGAAAGATTTGCTCATGTAAAGCTCCTATTTTACAATAATGACTGAAGATATAGTAGTTTATAATTTTGGATAAGATCATGATACCGAATATTTGTGTAGTCATACATGTGTATACCCGCATCAAATGAACTTTTTTTTCTTCACCCCAAGTGAGACAAAGTGTGTAGCCTGATTGTAAAACGACCCATATAGTCATAATAAAATAATACATTTAAATTGTGTTAAATCGGGTAGCTAGCCTACGGTAGTGCATGTTTATTGCCGTGATAATTTTCCTGTTCCCCCTCTACCACTCCACACATTCGATATGTCGTTGACACCATATATCTAAGGATGTCGGGAGGAATCATTCTCACCTCTGCCCTGCCAGAGTGCTCCACGGCGCGCCCGCTGCAATTCGCTCTCGAAAGTTCCTGTGGCGTCATTTTTTTTGTGATTAGGTTTTTTTTGCAAAATTAGCCTGTGAACAAGACTTTGCCTTACAAATAAATAATTCCTCCTCTGGCAGGGCAGGTAGAGGGTTATGGTTGGGATTAGGGTGAGGGTTGGGATTAGGGTTTGGACTAGGGTTAAGTACATTAAGGTTAGGTGGATTAACAGGCGGATTACGAGATAGCATTTCAATTTTTGCCTCCATTAATTTGAGTTTGTTCCAGATGGGTGATGTTAGCCTCCCCCCTCTCCATTTCCTCATCTTCCTCTAATTCCTCTACGTCATGATCATCCATGTAGTTTAACTCCCAAACACCAACATCATCTGAACCCTTGTCTATCAGCTCTCACTATCTCCTCCATCCAACCCCGCCCCTTTTACTACTTCTTTTTTGTTAAGATACTAGAACTTTGGAAGTCATCTCATCTCATCTACCAAGGTCAAGGTCTACAAAATTCAACCTTGGAAGTTCTCATTTAATAGTGCACATCATCCTTAATGTCATTATTTATTGACTTTACACCATATCGTCTCGACAACCAGAAGAGCATATTGACTCGAAAAGAATTTAAAAGAGTCAACGCCCTTCTGGCGATCAGCAGATGAGGTGGTCATCCCTGACCCTGCAATTTGACCCTAACTGACCTGGAATATGAGGTCATCCCTGACCCTCCAAATTGACCTAACGTGACATGGAGTGTGAGGTTATCCCTGATAATACAATTTGACCTCATCTGACCCGGAATGTGAAGTCATCCCTGACCCTGCAAATTGACCTAATGTGACCTGGAATGTGAGGTCATCCCTGACCCTGTAATTTGACCTCATTTGACATATAGATTGAGGTCATCCCTGCTTCGATCTCATATGACCTGCACCATTAGTTCATCCCTGAGAAGAATCTGGAGAGGTGTTAATACACAATGTGTACTATAGTTGCTTTAATTATTGGAAGACATAACAAATAGTGGAATCATCTGAGTTTGATGGAAATCTCCTCCTCCAAGAAACACCTTAATGATGCTGTACTACTATTTGACCTCATGTGACCTGTATATAGCATAAGGTCATCCCTGATTCCCCACTTAACTCACAGTGTGAGGTCATTCCTGAGAAGAATCTGGCGGGTGTTATAAATAGTTTGTAGTATAATTGGTTACAATATTGAAAGACATCTACTGTACATGCAAGAAATACAAGTACATGTATGTTGCATCATCCAAGCTTGATAGGAATCTCTTCAGCCAACTTAACGACCCTGTACTGCACTCTGACTTTATTTGACCTGCAAAATGAAGTAATTATTACAAGAATGTACAGAAGCATAACACAATGAGCACTATTATGGTTTGAATTTTGGAAGACACCTGAGGAATAAGTTGAATCACCTAATCTTGATGAGAATCTCTTCTCCCAAAGACCCTTTACTGCGATTTGACCTGATTTGACCTGTAACATGAGGTCATCCCTGATAATGCACTTTGACCTCATTTGACCTGCAGGGTTAGGTCATCCCTGACCCCAAACTTGACCTTGTTCTCTTCAAAGAGCTCCTGCAGGGCCTGAATGTAGGTGTGCCAGAGATCTTCAATGGCTTCGGATGAGGGCTTCTCCATCTTCTCCACAGGAATGGGTTTACCAACTGGAAAGGGAAAAAGAAAAGGAAAAGGTTTATCAACTTGACAGAGAAAATAAAAGCTGAAAAGCTTCACTATTCCTAGAAATGTAAAGTGGAGTAAAGCGATGATGGTTGGCAGAGCTGGAGCTGAGGTAATAATATCCAAATTCCTTTGGAAATGACTGGAGATGTTAACAAAGACTACCGAATGTGAAATGAGGCAAATATCAACAGCTTGACCCAAGTAAACCAAAGTTGCATACCGTATATGCCCCTACATCATCTCCATTCCTAATTCCAAATATTGTTTTATCTGTTCTGAACGGTGCAAAATGTTTGAATACCCATGCATGTATCTAGGCCTGTCAAGACATACCGTATTCGGCCTCCCCTTTCGGAGGGAAATCTAACCCACCCCCTTCCTGCATATCAAGTTCTCCATACATTATATGCCACTGCATTATCAATATTCTTAATTACAAATATTGGTAATCATTTTGTGTGCTTAATGACTGTTTAACTCCTTTCCTTGACAGTGAAAAATGATTTAGATAAGCAGCTATGTACCTGTGTCTGATTTGAAACGTTTGCCTCCCCCTCTGCAGGAAAAGTTGTCCCTCCTAATCAATTTCTGGATACACCCTGTTTTTTCGGCATCCTTAATTCCAAATATTTCAACAAATTTTGTGTATTTACCGACTGTGTTAAGTTCTTTCTGGAATTGTGAAAAGACATCAAAGATATGAAATACAGATATCTACCTATGCAGGGGACCTGTTACATGTACATTTCATCTCTCCCTCTGGAGAGTTATCTCCCCCCCCCCCCCCCCCCCCCTCCCCATTTTCTTAATTTCTGGATATGCCCCTAATACTATTTACACCCAGAATCCAAATACAGTTTCATCTTTTGTGTGCTTACCGACTGTATTGAGCTCTTTCCTGAAGGGTAGAAAGCCAAAGCTATACTGGAAGACACCCCTCCCGTAGAAGATGGGTACGGCAAAGCCAAAGAACCTGGTCGTCTGCTGCTGTATCCACCGTGTGCGTGATCCCTCGGTGCTTGGAAGCTGATGGTAGAGGTCGTTCTCGCCAAACGTGTAGCATGGAACAAGATGCGCCCTGAAAAACATATATGAACAGAACTAGTGTTGTTAAACATCTTGTGGAATAGTCTTTTAGTGCGAGCCTTATTTTCGGAAATGTTGATTTACAATGGCATTTCAAATAAATTATCTTGTGGTTAATGACTACCGTAATAAAATTTCCCAAAGAACTTTAAAAGCATATCAAGACGCTACAGTATAATGTATTATATACCTCACTTTAGAAATCCAGCCATCTAATTGGTCGAAATTGAAGTCGTGATTTTAGCCATTCCCGTAAAGAAACATAAAATGTCAATAACGGTTAATAGTCCAAGAGTGAAATCCTTCAAAATCCGGTTACCGATACCATGATAATAGTAATATTTTGCTGCGATACCCATTGGTTTACGTGTTAAAATTGTCTTTGTGCGAGAGCGGACACCATACAGTGCTTTTTGTCGGTGATTCCCAAATGATTGAAAATTTCAGTCATTTTCCAAGTTAGGATTAACAGACAGTGTCTCAGATTTTCTATGATGTTTTACCGGTAACCAATCTTTACTCAATAAAAGGATAAGGTAGATTTTTGTTTTAATTTGGCATATAAAAGACATATCGACTGCTTTAATACTCAAGGTCGATCTGGCTGCTTTATATGCTCTCGGGAACTAGCAGATCCTGCCATGACCCCTTGGCGCGCCTCAGGGTTATGGCAGGATCTTGCCCATTCCCTTGAGCATATAAAACAGCCAGGCTTCTCAAAGCAGCCGATATCTCTATAATATGAAGCACATATGAGCAAGGAAACTGATAGTAGAGGTTGTTCTCGCCAAACGTGTAGCATGGAACAACATGTGACCTGAAAAAAATGAAGATAAGAAGCACACATTTTCATCCATTGTCTATACTAATCTGGATTAGGTCCAGGGGATTGAAGATAAGCATTAGTTAGTTAAGGATTGACCATCAAGCAATCATTGCTGGAGTATATGTCATATAACTGCTTTTTATGAGCAGGAATATAGGCAATTTTTTAAAATTTGTTTAATAATGTTTTTTTTGTTTTGTTGTTGTTGTTATCTTTGCCTCACTATGCCATGAATGCTTTGGGAACTACGATTGTACAAGGCCTAAGGGCTTCATTCATGAACTATTTTCTATTTTTTTGTATCAATGTAATTTTTAACCGAGAATGTAATAAATGAGAATTGAATTGAATTTCTCACCCATGTTGTAGAGCCTTCTTGATAAATCCTTTCCTTTCTTTCAGGCAGACCACATGATTGTCTGTCCGAGCTTCCAGGGCTTCCCCTGCCCCGCCCACTACGATGACGGCTGCGTTCCCGGGCCCTGATTGGCCAAGCAGGTAGTCTATGCTTTCTTTGTGTACATCACACATACCTGTGTGTGACAGAAGGAAAGCAGCAGAAAGAAATTTAGAAAAGGGTAGACGAGAAATGAGACAGATATTGTAAAGAGAATCAAAGCTTTAACAATCTCTAAAAAATCTCTTGCCCTGTATGTTAGCAGATCCATGTCGGTACCGTGTTCAAAAAGTTTGTTCCGCCCCTATCTGCCAACTCAACTGCTCATATGACTACTTTAGTAATAGCGCAATCCGTTACCAACCCAATGTAAATGTACTAGATGTATACTCATGCATCCAGGCTGCAGAAATTGAGTACACGTTTTGCCAGGCTGAGATACAAGGTCAAATGTTGAAAATGAGGAATTTAAAGGTCTGTAAACCTCGGACATTTAAAAACTGGTGCCCAAAAAGAACAACAGTATCTTAGAGAAGGAAAAAGAACTGGCCAGAAAACTTGACAGACATGAACCCCAGAGAGAAACTATGATCTATTATGAAAGAAAAAGTATTTGAAAGTCAATATTGTAAAACAATAACTCAACTTAAAGAGAGGATCCGGCGAGTATGGAAAAGCCTTGACATGAATAAGGACCTTCTTGCGTCATTAGTGGACGATAACTGGACCAAGCATGTTTCACAGGTGATTGACCACCGAGGAGAGATAAATTTCAAATACATGTAAATTGGGAAGTGACATCTCTACTAAGGCTTATAAATGAGAAAATTAACAAAATAACCTGAAATGCATGGTGCAAATTAAGTTTTAAACACAATAAAATGCTTTTTTGTAAGGGGGCGGAACAAACTTTTTGAACACCGTATACATTAAAAATATGAGCTTCAAATACAGTCAAACCTGTCTTAGTGGCCACCTCTCTATAATGGCCACTCGTCTATGGTGGTTAAATGACTGGAGGGTATACTAGATGAAGCATGTGAGAGGGCTTGCATAGAATAGGGCATGCATGGATCGAAAGTCCAACTTGGATTCTGTGCACAGGGTTTCATGGTATCCTTTATTTTCCCCTAACAATTTCAATCTAAAAAATGCCAAGTACAGTATGTTTTTTGAAGATGATATCATCAATACTAGCTGTAAACAAGTTATTTTTCAAAGAGGAAACAAGATAGTCTGAGAGATCACTAAACAGGTCCCATTTGCACAGTTTCAGACATCTGCAGTTTTTCTTCCCAAAATTAATTGCTAACAATCATCTATAACACTAACATTATTATGTATGTGTTTATTTAAGCTCAGACACAAATAAACATCCAAATCTAAAAATAAGATTAGCACAGCAAAATAATGGTGACCTTTGATTGTTAAATATTTACAGTTTTTCAAGAGAATACTTGGCGCTCATTGAAGTCTACGGGCAAATTAAGAATTTTACAGGCTTTTTTTCAGACAGCATCTTTTTCTGTAACATAAAAGATAGACCATGTTCTATGAAACTTGCTTTGATCCAATTGACTGACTGACGTATCACACTTTAGTTGAGAACTGGATAGCGATTGTTTGGTTACTCAACATTATTATTGTCTGTTTATCTGCTACCATTGCTCTATAACAGTTTAGTAATTTGACGATCTTGATCACTACTTTCTTTTTTTGTTTAATTTGGTATTGTATTGATTGAAATGTATTATTTTGTTCATCTTTATTACCATCTTGTACTTGTCATACCTGTTTGTTTGGCTCACTATAGTATATTTACTGTATCTATAACTTTATTGTATTACTTGTAAACATGATCAGTTCTGGTCCTTTGACCTTTGAATCATGTATATTTATATGTTTTAAAAATAAATAAATAAATGGGATAAAAGGGATAGTCCTCTGGAGTATGGACACATCCACATAATGTACCCCCTCCTGTGCCAAACCCTTCAGATTGAAAAGAAAATTACACTCTCACTTACCCCCAGCCATCATTAAATCCCTGTGGAGAGGATACATGTACATGACGGAGAGAGTGCACAGATGAGATTTTATCCCGGGGAAGAGGTCACTGAAAGATGTCGCTTCCGCTGCAAAGTTTACAAAGGCACCGACGCTCATGATGCCATGGGGATGTACTCCGAAGAGGTAGTTCCGGTTCGGGTCCAGATCCGAAGTTTTCACCAGATGCACCGGGAAGTAGTCGGCCATCTTCTTCCAGATGCGGCCGCGACGCATGAAGTCGCTACGGCGACCGCCTCTCTTGGGCGTGTGTCTGTCATAGTATGCCCAGCCCACCAGCACGAAAGACAACCAAAAATACCTATGGGGGAATTGCAATCGGTCACCAGTAACAACAATTTTTTTTTTCTTTACAAAAACAAAACTGCCATTACAAACTCGTTGCAAAATAATGCTGTAAATAGTGTGGTGCCTGCAGTTTCATTTAATCAAATGCGCATTTATAGTTCTTATCACCACAGTAACTGGATTCAAATAACATTTGGGACCTTACAATGCACACTCTCCTCTCCGGCGCTCCCCTGGGAATTATTCCAGCCAGTTGACATTCTGCACATGCTTTGCAACTGCACTGATGTTCACACCCTATGCAGGGATGCCAACCTTTCAAAGCACAAATCAGTAACCATAAGGCTCAAAATCAGTAATTTGGGGAATAAATCAGTAATTTCCTATGCGGCGCCATGAATCTTAAAAGAATGGCAAGCGGACGCATGCGCGCATGATTATCTGAAATTTGTTGTGATTTTACTCCCACAAAGTTGCTAAATATTGATTTTCAGTTCATCACAACACATAAGTTTTCAATGAAAAATTGGCTTCTATTAAGAGAATACTTTTCCATCTTTCTCATGCAGCGAGTGCTGGATGGCCACCATACTGTACAGCACTTGCTACGATAGATCCCTATGCGCAAAAAAAAAAAAAAAAAAAAAAAAAAAAAAAAAAAAAAACGTAATTTTTAGACAACATTCCGTACTGCCGTAATGGTCGTTAATTTCCGTACCAATTACGGGAAATCCGTACTAGTTGGCATCTCTGCCTATGGGATACCCAGTACCCATTCAATTAACACCGTTGCTTAGCTCTCTACCTGGGTGGAGAGAAGCAACAAAGATAAAATGCCTTTCTCAAGGACATAGGTGCTATGTCAGGGCTTGAATCTAAGATCTTTGCATCCTTGGTCAAGTTATTATTATACCACCTGACTATATATGGCAACTCTACATGATCAAAATGCCTTATATCTTCCAGTTTAGAACTACTTTTTTGTTTGATGGAGTATAGAGAATGTCACATTTCCTAAATTTCCTTGCTTTATCACTGACCATAACACACAAACATACATCCCTCCCCCAAAAATAGGAAAAAAGAAAAAACACATACACAGAAAAACAAGGAAATAAAGCAAAACAAAGCAAACCATAGTAAAACAAAGCAAAACAAAGCAAAGCAAAGCAAATCAACAAATGACAAAACTAGACAAAAAACAATAAAATAAATAAAAAACTTACCTTGTGAAAAGTAGAGCTACAAGAAATATTTGAACGGTAAACCTTAACCACAAGAAGATGAACCACCATATGAGAACGGCTCCAGTCTCCAAACGTCGGTGGAGAGGAGTATTGAGTGGGGCGAACTTTGGCAACATGTCTGTTGTTTCTTTAAGAGATAATAAAGATTCAGGATGAATAAATGTTAAGAAATCATTAGACTGAAAATACAGATTAAGTATCCGGTAAGAATTATAAATGGCATAGAAAATTAGTAATCATTACACAATTCTTTTTCTTCTATTTTGTTCGGGGCAATGTTCTGCAGACACTGTATTTGGGAGACGGTCTCCTATTTAATTGGGATACCAATTTACATTTAAATATGCGGCAAAGGAATCATCTCTGCTCAAAATATAAATATGACGAGCAGATTCCTAACGAAAAAACACCCCTTTTGTCTATCTAATTAAAAAATTTGTTGTCTAATTTTGTTTTCATACAATTTTTTTTAATGATTCACACTCGAAACCATGGGATTCTGACTAGCCTAAGGTCTATACATAGACCGAATTTTTCTGTCTCTTTCGTTCGTTAGCCTCTGATTTGGGTAGGGTCGCTAGAGAGAGCCGACCCTACCTAAATCAGAGGCTAACGAACGAAAGAGACAGAAAAATTCGGTCTAGCCTATACAGAGATAGACCGAATTTTCCGTCTCTTTCGTTCGTTAGCCTCTTATTGGGGTAGGGTCGGCTCTCTCTTTAGAGACGGAAACGGACTATACCGCCAAATGTGTAGGTTATGTGGGCAAATCAGTACACCAAACTTGCAAAACTTATCCCCGAATTACTCCTTTCACATGATGCATATCTGCTGCATTTTATATTTTAAATTAGGTAAAGGCTTAACTACTTCGGTTCCACTTACCAACTTGACTGAAATAATCTGTTTAATGGTCCATTTTTAGGAAATTATGGGTCAAAATCTACATCCATGCGCAGCGAGAGTTTAAACTCCCGCTGCAAGATTTTTATCATGGATGTCAATTTTGACCCATAATTTCCTAAAAATGGACCATTAAACGGATTATTTCAGTCAAGTTGGTAAGTGGAACCGAAGTAGTTAAGCCTTTACCTAATTTAAAATATAAAATGCAGCAGATATGCATCCTGTGAAAGGAGTAATTCGGGGATAAGTTTTGCAAGTTTGGTGTACTGATTTGCCCACATAACCCTACACACTTCGCGGGATAGTCTGTTTCGGTCTCTAAAGAGAGAGCCGACCCTACCCCAATAAGAGGCTAACGAACGAAAGAGACGGAAAATTCGGTCTAATACAGAGACAGAGAGGCAAATCTTTAGCCGGAAAAATAGCCATATTTTTGGTATTGTTTACTTATTTTGTAAGCTGAATCTCCAATATATGGGAGACTGCATGACACTGTCTCTTAAAAAGGGAGAGCACCTCCCTAATAATCTGGCTTGCATCTTGATCCACCTGAAAAATTGATTAAAGATCTGCATGGTGATTGAAAAATTGATTAAAGATCTGCATGGCGATTGAAAAATTGATTGTGAGAAATCTCATGGATCAAGCAAATAAAAAGAGAGAAAAAGGCTCAAATTGTCATATGATCAAGAAGAATTAAGAGAATTTATATTGCATGGATACGTTATATTGTTATCCTACTCGTAAATATGTAGCAGTTCTTCATCACGACGGCAATGCTGTTACAACTTGGATGCCTTGAACTGTTTACTGGCGCCAGGCCGCCGGTCAAGTGACCCAGGCCGACGGGGGCGGGGGAATACGAAAGAGAAAAGTGCTCACACTTTCCAGATCTAATTTTGACCATTTCATCATCATACATATTCTGGTGCCCATATTCTACTCTCTCAATAACGTATAGACTACATTTTGGCGTTTTTAACATGTTAAAGCGTAGAATCACTTACCACTACTGTACCAGTGCATTAATTCGGATTTTTAATTCTTCAGGTCCGGAGTTTGATTTATCAAAACAGCTGATCGAGACTAGAGCCGCGCGGACACGTGAAACTTAGCATCCCCAGTTATCGTGGCTTCATAGTATAACGGCCGTCTATATCGCCCGTGTTTCTCCAGTGCGCGCGCAATGAAGGCATGCAACTAAGTGCACGAAATATGGTACACTGTCGATCGCGCAGTGAATGGAGTAACGAGAATGACGTCACTTTGCAGAAGTTCAGAAGTGAGTATTGAGCTTTGAATTAAAACTTCAAGTTCCAATTCAGAACGGCCAGAAATCAAATTGGAGTGGAAATTTCATTTTGTTCATAGAGATTATTAAAGATAGAATTCCTGATGTTTAACCTGAGCAAAGGTCATTGTGAACCCCTCATTTATAACTTCTTTTATCTCACAAAAAGTGGGCCTAGATAAACATTTTTTTATATATAAAATCATTGATTTTGATAACATGGGCTTATTATAGTTACAGGCAACACATTAAAATAGCAACAACAACAAATATATTACAAGTCATAATATTGAATGAAAATGAAAATAAAAATGTTCTCCATGACGCCCACCTGCACCATGCCAAAGAAACCTAGTCTCCCCGTCCCCAGTGGCGGATCCAGGGGGGGGGGGCCCGGGCCCGGGCCCCCCCCCCACCCCCCCCCCCCCCCCTTGAGAAAAAAATCATGCAAAATCACGCGATTTTCACCTTTTTGGGGGGTTGGGCCCCCCCCCCCCCCCCTGGCGCTCAAGGGGGGGGGGGGGTGCAAATTTTAAAATTTTCGAGGACAAAAAAAAAAAAAAGTGTCCGCTTACCCCCCCCCCCCCCCCCCCCACTGAGCGACTTTTTGGCCGGCGCGATTTTCAAATTTTCGGGAGCAAAAAAAAAAAAAAGTTGGGCCCCCTCCCCTAAGAAATCCTGGATCCGTGCCTGCCCGTCCCCCCCAACCCCCTCCCTCAGGCCTCCACCCCTCCGAACACCTCCTCCCTCCCAAACTACCTGATTTGCGATGGGGAAATACAAATATTTCCTTTAAGCTTTCGATATTAAAAGACAGTGAGTGTGAGTGTAAGAGGGCATATCATGGGATAATAAGTAAGCTTATTATTTAAACAAAATGTCTTTTTCCTATTTAGTTGTATAGTTATAACTTCCTCTAAGATGAAGGACAGACAATAATATTGTATGATAAACAACACGTTACTACAGTGTATACTATATATAGGCCTAGCCTTCAAAGTTAGAGAAAGAGAAAGGGCGTGAGAAGGGGAGGGGAGAGCACTCCATTTTCTCTTCCCACCATGCCCCTCACCCCCTTACCCCCTTTTTTTCTTTACAATCTTGCCATTCTTTATTATCTGATTATTGCTAATAAATCAATGTTAAGAATCTCATAAATAATCTTATAAATAAAAGAAGCCGCGAAACTCAAATGAATATGAACCTTATAGCTGAGCTGCCAGGCTGGTATATTGGAAGTCAAACTGTTCTTCACAGACACAGGTCGGGACAGAATGGGCATGGGGGGGGGGGGGGGGGGGTAACCAGGGGGCCTGTCCCACCCATTTCTATGGTCCTATATAACGAAACAATTTTTTTTTTTTTTTTTTTTTTGTACTCAATTTTTAGCCATGGCCGTTGTGATGGCGCCCTTCCAATTTGTGGAAAGGATTTTAGCCTGAGCCAATAACATCCTAATTATTCAGGTCGAGCAAGTAGTGGCATAAATCGGGGGGAGCCTGGAGGGGGGGGGGGGGGGGGGGGGGGGTCCCTGCAATGAAATGGTGTAGAGAAAACAATTAAGGAGAAGAGAGAGGGAGAGAGAGAGAGGGTACAATAGAATAGACGAGAGGACACCCTTATAGTCATATCAAGTTACATAAAAAGTCAAGTTCATCCCCCATTGCCTGGACGTATAAGAGTGCTTGGATTTTGGGCTAAAATCTTTTATTCTAACACGTGATCCCTTAGCCTCTTTAGCACAGATCAGATCAGTTGGTAACCTTGTGAATCTCAGAAAAAGAAAGGAGAAGAAGAAAAGGAAGAAGGAGGAAAGGACGAGGAACATGCCCGGGGAACATGATGGGGAGGAAGAAGGAGAGGAGGAGTGGGAGGAGGAGGGGAGGAGCAGGCCGGTGGAGCAGGCCGGAGGAGAAGGGAAAGGAGGAGGTGGAAGAGGAGAGAGGAGCAGGTGGAGGCGGAGGAGGATGAAGATGATGAACAAACATGCATTTAGGAAGAGGAGAAAAGAAGCAAAAGTGAACACCAAATCCAAGGCCCTCACAAGTTCGTTACACGTCGGGAGTCTTCTGCCTCCTTTTCTTTCACTTCTTTTTCGTCTTCCTCTTCTTCCTCTTTCTTCCCTTCTTCCCCTTCTCCTACTTATCATTGTTATATTATTCTCTTTACTCTTTATTTATATTTTTCCTTTCTTCTCAAATTCACTCTCCTTGTACGTCTCTAAAATCTCATACTTAGGCCTATACCACTCCGTTTTTCGCCTCCTATAATACCTTTTAAATTCCTGAGACCTACTACATTGTGTTACTCAGTACGGGAGCCTATTCACATACAAGCTATGCTTTTTATTTAGGCTCCCCACATTTTACATTGTTCTACCTTGCCCTTTATATATACATACTTCGAAATTTCATACTTATTTTCCGTACATTATATTTGATTTGAAATCTTTAATTTTTTCATTTTTTTTCTTCTTGTGTGAAATCTACTTTTATGATAATAAACGCCTGTATACAAAAAATTAAAAAAAGAATTTAAACTGTTTTTCTATGTAAAATGTGGAATAAATAAACCTTCAAATCTTAAAACTTAAAACTTTGAAGAGGAAAACTGACCATAAATTGACCCAAACAGTAAATACTACATCATTAATCTAATTTACTACATAATTAAAGAAAACAAACATTTTGCGAAAATTGTCACCCTAGTTCTGTATGGAGTATGTTGCTCAATAATCAGCTATATAATACATACAAATGGAAATACTAATTCAAAGATTTTTTTACTATTATTGCTTCTACACAATTCTATGCGACTCCACTCAGCTCATAATTGTCATAGATTTCTAAACCAAATCTGAGCAAATTTTTTATTTCTGTTCGTTCCGAATGCAGGAAAAATGGTTATTGTATCAGCGCCCCCATTCGACAGAGTAATTACAACTCCAAAATCACAGAGAGCGAAAGTGAGACGCCCAACCCATATTCTCCGCCGATTTCCAGGATAATATTTACGGAATTTCGCACTTTCTGGCCTAAAAAATTAAACTGGAGACAGGTATGTATTGCCTCTAGTTTTTGGAATTATATGAAAGCATGAGTTTAAGTTATTGTCGTATATATTCAATGTTTCAGTTCATAATCGTTCGTTGGAGTAGACCAATTTTCTACACAGTCTGCACACTCATTTGTCGCGTGTAAAGTCAATGGGGGTTTGAACTTTGATAACAATCGGACAGGGGTGTGATTGTGAATAAAATACATGCCATTCCACCTCAGTCATACCAACAATAGTTTACACTCCGCTCGTACTTCAGAGTTTAATTCGAACATAGATAATTCTATGTAGAAAACTGTTATTAATTCTTTAGAGCTGAGACAGCAAGATCATTAGCATTATTATAAGTAGGGGCTGGTCCGAGAATGAGAATCGTCCGCATAAACGAGGATATCCTTGTAAAATGCGGACAAATCGCGTCCTAAAAATAAGGATTGTCTGCATTTTCGCGGATGTTTTTTTTCTTCGCAACTCTGCGGTGAAGGGTTCCCAATCCTTGCGCTGGCAATCTGAAAAACTGATTCCGCGTAATAAAATACCCCAACTTCCAAGTTCATTGTCTACTTTTATGAGTTGTCTGTCTTCCCGAGGATTTATTGTTCACAACATGAATGATGAAAGTCTCTGTACAAAGTAAGTGTGAAATAAATGCATCAAGGAGCATCATCAAGGGACCTGTTTTTTTCGCATTGCCAACACGCGAATCAGAAATAAGAATCGTCTGCTAAAAAATGCGGACAATCCTTATCTTTTAGGGCGCGTCTGTCTGCGTTTACGAAGACAATCCTAATTCTCGGACTAGCGCCCCTACTGAGCTAATTAGACTAGGGTCCGATAGTCCTAGTGTCAGAATTCATGGAAATAAAATAGTCTGCGAGAGCTGAGCAGAGCCTGCACTAAGTTAGTAGATAATTGAGAATTTAACTTTTTAGTTTTTGACATGTTGGATCTTGGATGTTAGATTTGCAAGTTTGAAAGGGTAGCCTTCTTTCTTATGGACTTGGTGATTTATAAACTATGATATTTGATACCCCCAATCCTCCCACTGCGCTAGTGTACTTTCGCAGCGCCACTAGTCCAGGCATGCTTCATTCCGTCACACGCATTACCATTGGTTTCCTCAATCCCACTTGAGCTCTGTAGACTAACTTGCGTATGACAGAATGAAGCATGCCTTGTGCGAAAATCCATTAACGCCTCCTTCCTATAATGCAATCGCTTGTGTCTTGCTGTGTGGAGAGCTACGTGTACATGCATGTTTACAAACGAAAACACAAATATTATCACAGTCACCTCTTCCCACACACCTTGGAAACTACTTTCAGAGTTTGGTAGAGGACCCTTCTTTCTAACTTTTTCTTCCTCTGCTCTATTGTCATTAGTTATGTAACAAGGCTTGAAGTCGGTGAACAAATGTAGAACAAATATAATTTTTTTACATGAATGACAGAGCTTTGCATATATTGTGAATCTTGTTGATGTGAATGTCGATGTGATTTACATTACTACATATTCGACCACTGATGGGAGTTCATGATGTTGATCCTGGCTAGAGCCTCACGTAACAATGCGGTGTATGAAAGGGGCTAATTTCACATTGCCAATTTGATGCTGAATTTTTGAAAATAACAATTAGTTTAGTGGAAAAGGGCACAAGGAGTGTCGTTGAATTCAGCCAAGTTACAGCACAAATGCCACAAAGCACATTGACAATAGATGAGTGGCTGAGACTTGAGTACACATGTAAGGAAGGTGCACACAGCGTCACTGGGAGTTGCTAGATTGCATTTGTATAATGAACAAACGATGTATTTTGATTTTGAGCCAACGGTTTGGAATCAAATTTCTAAAACCCCAGATGAAAAGTTTACGCCTGTGATGCAAATTACGATGTGGGCTGAATGAAAGAAATATATTAAATATCACTTGAGCTTTGCCCAGTCATGACAGTCAAACCAGTTGTACAGATGTTTATTTGATTTAAAGCCGGTTTCAAATAAAATTTATAAAAGGGAAGAACTTGATAAACAGTCTTTGCACTTCTGGTGTACTGTACAAGATTAAGTGTGACGTGATGAAAGATGGGATGAGAGAGGGAAAGAGAGATGAGACTGGGAACTTATCTGTGGGAAGTAGGGTTTAAAATGTACCGATCACCTGAACAAATTATTTGTGTATACTGTACATGTACATCACCCTGTAAGTTGGGGCTGTGATCGTATCGGAAGATCGGAGCGACACCCTCGTACCTTTGATTGGTATCAGCAAATTTTTTTTTTTTTTTTTTTTGGACAAAAATGCATGCCTACATTATAATCTAAGATGGCGGCTCGCATGTTTTGCTTCTTCTCTTAATAGACCAATAATATTAACTTCAAAGTCATGAAAAGGCATTAAATATCAACAAACATGGTCAACAACAACTCTAAATGACAAAATAATCCCAGCTATGCATGTTTTTTTAGCATTTGATAGCCAAAATCTTGAAAATTTTACGGCATAAAAAAAAAAATTCTGATTATCTTTATTGATCGGCGATCTGAAATTATTACCGTAATTAACGTTGTATAAACCGCCCTCGTGTATTAACCGCACCCCTCTTTTTCGCCCTTAATTTTTTTTATTTTGCTGACTTTTTTTTTTGCCGACTTAAAAAACAGTAGAGGACCTACATGTAGGATAGAACCTTGTGGTACGCCGTGTAATAGAAGAAAAATTGGAGGAATTATGATTATAAACTACATCTTGAAATCTATCAGAAAGATTACTTTCAAACCAAGATGACAGACAAATTGGAGTGTTGTTCTAGTTTCCGAATGGTGAGTCAACACACCGATTACTGAGCTGGGAGACATTGCCAGGCATAGCGCCAGGTGGAAGGGCATAAATCGAAACTTTAAAAAAAAAAACGCACCCCCGCCTTGAATTTTTTTCGGTGGCAAAAAGGTGCGGTTGATACACCGTTAATTACGGTATTCGATTTCACCTGATCGGCCAACGATTGCCTCCCGATCCAATTATCGGTTACAGGGTTACAGATTGTACATGTACATTTTTTTAGAAATCAACTTAAAACACTTTTTTTATTGATGACAAGTTGAATCAGGATCCTGCTGCGGCAGTTTACTACATGTAGTCTTTGTGAATGAGGTGTTCATTAGAAGTCACTAAAAAAAAATACAAAAGAAATTTAATTGTGGTTTCTTTACCCATTTCCCCTATTCTCTTTCGTTCAGGAAGCTGTCGGTGCCATTTTGTTGAGACCACCTTGAATTTCAACACCACCAGTTCTTGAGGTCAGAGGAAACGACACACCTGTACTCCAGAGTCCAAAGGAGACTTGATCAAATCTGAGGTTTAACCTGCTCTTGGTTGCAGGAAAGAAAAGTTGATAAATTCTTTTTCACCTCGAGGTAATTCTTAAAAAATTATTTTTCAGATGCTCAGTAATGAGAAATGAAGTGCAATGTTTGTAGTCACGAACCCTTGTCAGTTGTGCGTAACAGTGTCTGCACTGAGAGACTAGTCTCCATACTTTAGCTGCTCCCGACACAGCGAGAGACTTATGTACAGAGAGCTAGGCTCTGCTCAAGGCTTTTAGAAATCATGGTATCTGTAAAGTGTCAAATTCGAGTCTGCTCTTGCAGACTATGCTCACTGTTATATCCCAGTTAATCCACCAAACTTGCAAAACCAACTCATGATCATGATTGACAAATATTGGCCATTCAGGGAAATATTGTTTCTCTGTTTGGTCGCTTCTCGATCTAATGTCAGTCTTGTAGGTTTGACTGGGGTACTGATGTTGTTTTAGGGAGGTACATGTAGTGCCATTTTGCGAAGCAGGATCGACCATAGGGTAGGCAAAAAGGTTGGAACTTGGAAGTGCATACACCAACTTGTTTAACAAATGCATTATATACCATTCATACGCCAAACAGATGTACACGTAAAATGACAAAACAATCGGCCGAAAGCTTGCGTGCAGCACATTAATGACATTTTAATTCCCTTCCACATGCCAAAGACATTTCTGCACCAACTGTGGTCGACCCAGCCAGTCAGACAGACCCCTGGCTCTCCTGTAGGCCATGTGTCGGGTTGCTCCACTTCTTTTGGCAGCTGTTCGAAAGATGGGGGAATTTGAACTGACAGTGGTGGATTAATGGGGGATTGGAATTAATTATGAAGTCATTCTTTAATGGCTGTATCTGGGCGATAGTAGAGAGGCCCAGTCAATTTTGATCAAGTACCTACAGTGTAGCTTGTAGCCTACCCCCCCCCCCCCCCATACCGACTACAAGTAGTTTACTTTGTTTTATAATGAATAGAACAGTTGTATATTTTTGTATAGGTTTTCAAGTTTCTAGGGAAAGTTATTTCCAGTCAGACTGAAATACTGTTGAACAAAACAAAACTGTGCAGTTTAGCGTAATGGATTTTTGCTAGTGTGAACATCATATTACAAAACTTGTTTTTAATTTAATACAGGTTTCCACATTAATAATTACATTGTTCTGAGCCCTATGTAAACATCTTGAGAATGTTGGGGTCCAAACTTCAATTTTAGGTGCCACTGTGTCCCGGGCGCCTTTAATCATCAAGCTCATAATGTGTAACAGAGGTTTAAGCATCATTTCAATGAAAACTTGATAAAAAATTAGGGTCCATTCTCATACAGAAAATACATTTTACATTGTAATTTTGAATGAAAAGCATACACATGGGAAAGGCCTGTCATGAATGAGTGTGCTTTGATATCACCGGTGCCAGCTGTTTAAGTTTGTAGTTAATGTGGATTTCTACATGTAATAATGATAATAAAAACAACAACAACACCAATAATATACGGTACTTGTAATGTATAATGCATACATGTACATATCACATTATGAAGTAGTGTCTCTATGCGCCTAAAAAGGACTACATGTACAGTATACCTAAATGTATGTACATTGCACATACATGTACACAAACAAACAAAAGTAAATGCTCATGTACATGTACATGTACATGTACATGAACTTGGCATGATAGCTCATTTTGACCCAGAACTTGTCCACAATATAATTCAATTGTTTGCTTCTCAGTTCATAAAGAGCAGACAATAAAAAGGCGAGCCTTAGGATTTTGAATTTCAATGAGGACTTCCCGTTCGAGAGGAATACTCAAATGCACGTACATGTCTGTACAGTGTAATTGTATGTTCCTCAAAATGTCCTTGTTTGCAGCATCATCATCAATGTATATTATCACGTTTTCATTGTATGTTCATTCACATATAGGCCGCCATATTGTACATGTACAATTGCAGGGGTACAATTTGGGTAAAAAGAAGGATACATGTACTGTAGGTATCAAAGGGAATATTGCAAATTTGAGCAAGATTTCAAGTGGTCATTTCACTCATTAGATATTATGGATAATGGCTAGCAAAAAGAACCGAAATAGACAATGACCCATTTAAATCCTTTCAATGTTATTGGCAGAAATACTACCTTTTTGTAACAATGTGTATCTTGTTTACCATATCCCTCCAAACATTATAAAGCTTTCTTTTTCTGAAAGAGGAATTTTAACAGATTTGTAAACTTAGTCTTTAACAAAAAAATATAAGAACAAGTTTTTGACAATTAAAGGATCAAAGTTGGAACTTAGAATGTCAGCCTATCTCAAAAGTTTATTTATAAATTGTGACCAAGAAAAGTATAACACTGAATTATAATGTACATGTACATGTATGAGCACTGTACAGCGTATTTATCTGTAACATACAGAATACCATAGAAACGAAGGTCCTTGATCGTGATAACAAAACAGATTTTGCTCTCAGGAAATACTAGGTTTCCTGGTTTCGTATTACAACTTCAAAACAATTTCAAGCTGAAGAAAGTTACTTTCACATATTTTTGGGGAAAAAAGTAGTGTCCCAACATGTGGCCTAACTTATATTTCATAGGGAAACAGGTTTAATAGGGCTTGATTGTAATTACATACACATGTACATTTGTACATGTAGGTTTAGATTAGGGTTAGGTTTAGCAGGGCAGGGCCCAGTCTTATGAAGGGTTGCAATTGATCCGAATCAATCACAAGTCCTCTAATCAATCACAAGTTCACAGTCTCCTATCTCTTATACGTACATGTACATATTGTAGTTGCGGTTGATATCAATTGCAAATACATACATGTATCGTCGCCTGGCTGGCAGAAGGGCGTTAGCACTAAATCGCCTCAAACTTTTATAAAACTGACTTGTTTCCGGAAAAAAATTGTGGCAGTGTTCTACTATAACATTTCAATTAGTCTTTTAAGTTTTAAACCAATTTTCGGGACGGAAAGCAGTTTAAATATTAAACAAATCTTTAAATGCGAATAATTCAAAAAGTAGTTTTCGATTCACTCGCGCGCTAACGCCCTTCTGCCAGCCGGGCGACGATATTATAAGTTACGATCAATCGCAACTGTTTAAAAAGACTGGGCCCTGACAGGGGCTCTGTATGGTAATCTTCAGACCAAGTCTGCACGAATTAGCTTCATGATAAATTTGTGTCAAGCTGTGGGTTTAGTCAATTTACAATGTACATGTATGTACAGAACTTCCGTCTAGTATTTAAAAAAAAATTGTGTGTGTGTGTTTGCAAATACATACATGTATCGTCGCCTGGCTGGCAGAAGGGCGTTAGCACTAAATCGCCTCAAACTTTTATAAAACTGACTTGTTTCCGGAAAAAAATTGTGGCAGTGTTCTACTATAACATTTCAATTAGTCTTTTAAGTTTTAAACCAATTTTCGGGACGGAAAGCAGTTTAAATATTAAACAAATCTTTAAATGCGAATAATTCAAAAAGTAGTTTTCGATTCACTCGCGCGCTAACGCCCTTCTGCCAGCCGGGCGACGATATTATAAGTTACGATCAATCGCAACTGTTTAAAAAGACTGGGCCCTGACAGGGGCTCTGTATGGTAATCTTCAGACCAAGTCTGCACGAATTAGCTTCATGATAAATTTGTGTCAAGCTGTGGGTTTAGTCAATTTACAATGTACATGTATGTACAGAACTTCCGTCTAGTATTTAAAAAAAAATTGTGTGTGTGTGTTTCTGGGACTTTAAATGTACATACATTATACACTATATAATCACATGTACATGTACATGTACATGTACATGTAGATCGACATTCCACTCCCCCTTCTGAACTGATTTTGTACTCTGGAAAAGGTACAGTATTACCCCATTCACAGTGGCCTCAAACACCGCGACAGCAGCGGGACTGTCCCGCTGCTGTCGCGGTGTTGTCTTCAGTGTGAAGGCTCGGACCCGTTATAAACTATCGCGGGATAACACCGCCTCGCGATAACGCCGCGACAAACTATCGCTAGGTTCGCCTAGCTACAGCAGCGGGACAGTCCCGCTGCTGTCGCGGTGTTTACTCAGTGTGAAGGCTCGCCGCTATAACACCGCGACAAACACGTGTGATTTGTTTACTTACCTATCACTGACCTCTGTTCTCCAGCAATGGGGAACATAAAGTGAAATAGAAATAAAGTAACCAGTGGATTCAAATTGATTTTATTATTATGTAGATATTATAATTATCCAAATAAAAATATTTCACACTTCAAAAAATTAAAACATTCTGACTGGAAGCAATAAAAATGCTAGTTTTTTAAAAAGTAATATGATAGTGTGTAAAGTACAGCTAGCGCGCGCAATTTCAAGCAATCGAAAACCCCGCGCTGAAGTATTTCCGGTCATATCGGGGTCACTCGCGGGTCATGAGCCATGCATACACGTGTTTGTTACGGAGGTAATAAAAATCACCCGCTGCAGCGTGAATGGGTACATGATATTTATCCCGCTGCTGCAGCGGGATAACTTTTCTACTGTGAATGCATTTGTAGCGGTGTTATGGCGGTGTTGCCGCTCCGCTACAACGCCGCTACAAATTTCAAAACCACTGTGAATGGGGTATTAGTAAAATTCTTGCCTCTAAATTTCTCAGTGTCCATTGATGCCAGACTTGAATATATTGTCGTGGTGGTCATTGTGTGCTAGAGTACATTACAAACACTTTATCACAGGTCACAATCAAATGGAGTTCTAAGGAGTTCTCTTTGATTGTCCTCATTACAACAAAAGGGGCAACTTTTCAATGGATTGAATAGACGAGTTTGCGTTGTATAAATAATAGCATTAAATAGCTTTGAGCAACTTCTGTATTTAACTTACAATTCAATCCTGTACATTTTGACAGCTCATGGATATATAAAAAAAGAAAAAGAAAAGAAATATGACCCCCTAAATGGATGAAAATTGTGGAAAAATAGCCAGAAGCAGTACAACTCTCCCTTAAAATCCCCAAAGAGTAAGCTAACACAGTAGATCAACAATAAACATGCATGTTTTCAAAGATAAGTCTAATCTGATATTAGGTTGATCATACATAGTAAAAAGATAAATGACAGAACAGATGAGTGAAATTTTGACGAAGGTTAATTGAGAACGTTACCTGTGCACTTTATATAAAGTTTGAAAAGTAGGGATTGATCAAATGCAAATTGGCAACTTTGTGATACACTTCTATTTTTTCTGTGCTGAAAAAAAAAATCACAATTTCAATTTCATTCACAATACTGTAATAATGTCAAAAACTATATGTACATGTTAATACAAGCAGAACGTACAAAAACTAATACGGTCTATTAGCACAGTACAGCCTGTACATGTAGATTGGGTGCATATTTTTTTCTTCTTCCTGACAATAACTTATTGGTGAATTAGATCAGCTTAATATGACAGGAAATAAAGAATGATGAATGGAGATTAAGAGAAATGGAATGTTTCCAGTTCAGAGAGCAAGCTTAGTGAACCAAGCAGGATTATTTGATTTCCTGTCGTCACAAAACAAGAGAGTTTATAAATCTTTGAATAGATATTTGCAGGCCTAATATATATGGCCTACACAATGTACATCATCAGATATCCAATCAACAAATTAGTGGGTGGATGTTTGTCTTGTTAAAGGTACTACTTAATATTTTAAATGATAAAAGAAAAGTGTTGAAACGTGATTTATGACCTTGGTTATGCCATAAAAGTGTTTACAATTTATCAAAAAGTTTCAAATGGTGATATTGGTCGGATTAAAACACATAAAAAAGAATTTCCTGATATGTTTTGCTTTTATTTTCTTCATGCGCACATTGGATCAGCCATGACTCAACGTGCAATTTGTCATTCTTTACACGTAATAATATGTGTAAAGAACTTTTAAAATGTAGTATACATGTATCATGTACACTGTACATGACATTGTACAGTATAGTGCATCAATTGTGCATGTGTGCAAAGTTGATTTAATACATAATGTACATGTACATTGTACATGTACACATACAGTTATACAATGTATACCTATACACCTACAAATGTACATGTATGCACTTTACAATACACGAGGCCACACCTACAATGAATGGGGTCTGTTTAGCCTTCCACTTTTGTGCAGGGGAGGTTTAGCGTGTAAATAAAAGGTGCACATTGTTCCCATCAAATGGCTTAGGCTTAGCTTGGCCTGTGCATCGAGTGTATGATTGTGGAATATAATGTTTGTTTTCGAATGTGCTGATCAATTCAAGTGACCCTGAATAACATGGACCTGCTACAGTATGTGTACACTGTGTACAATGTTGCAGAACATGTTGACCTTTTGACCTCTCTGACATCTGATTCCTGTTTACCTAAATCAAATCTTGGTACATGTATTTGCTTTTGTGTGAACAAAAGATGATATTTATTTATTTCTCTAGAATCTATATGCACTGTGTGATGTACATGTAATGCAGCTGTAAAATGAACAATGCTTTTATTGCAGGGTGCTACAAGAAGGAAATGGTACATACATGTACATATTCACCATGTACTTGTACATGTGTGTACCGACTGTGTTTGTACTACATGTACATGTAGTTGCAAAGTTGGAAAACCCCCAAAACATGAAAACATTATGGTGTAGACTTTACTGTAGGCACATACATGTACATGTACAGTACATTGTGCCAACAAAATACAACTGTGTATAATGTATGTGTATGCCAATAAAAAGTCAAGTACGCCAATAAAACGTCAAGGACAGTATGTATTTCCTTTCACTTCCCAGCAAGTTTACAAAATGCATCCATGTACAGTACAATGTTTGTATTACTACTGTACTGTATGTTGTACCAGTGCATTATAATACACATGATTATTTCGACACAGCTACATGTACGTCTACGACTCATCACCCTTCCCTCTGATATGTTCAGTGCATGATGTATGAATGAGATAACCAATGATTCATCCCCCTCCACTGTTTATTCACTCTACAACTCACTTCTGCTGGAATAATGCTATAGAGCATGATACCACATAGGCTACACTGCACATACACATGTACAGTACATCGTAGGCCTGTATTGTACTTAGGTTTGACTCAAGTGTTACTCACACTTTTTCTGGGTAAAACTAAATTGATTCTTCGCTGTCATGTTGAGTGTACAAATACAATTGATTAACTCTTTATACAGTTATTGGCATTGGGGCATCATTACATGTACAAATGTATGTGTCATATATTGGGAGCCATAAGGGCATTGAACACAGAGTTTAATGCCTTCTGACTCTCAACAGTCATTGTGCCTACACAGCCTACAACGTACATGTACATTGTACATGAATATAATTACTTCATGAGAATCTTGGCCTTATCGTTTATACTGATGGTATTTTATCTCTAAGCACGAGGTTGCTAATTCTATTAAAGATAACCTCCAGTTCTGGTAAAAAAAGGAAAATTAATTCTCACAGAATCAAACGAAACTTACACTGAATGTTCAAGACTACAAATAAATGACATGTGCCAAACAATTTCGGAAGAAAATGTATACTGGCTGAGTAATGAGCATCATAGACAAGGAAATCAAGGTAGTACTAGCCCCGACACCATGTGTGTTGTCCCATATATAGCTTTCTGTGTACAGTGCTTGTTACTTTACCAAGACTCAGTCAAATTTATTATGATTTTGATGACTCCAGAACCTTGCAGTGCACACCAATACTAATACATGCTACATGATCAACTGTTTCTGATCCTATCCACACCTTTTCTTTCACAATGCAATCGCATTACCAGTACTAAAGTTTATCTTTAATATATATGTTTTAATATGATGATCATTGAGTGTGTATTCATACTGTTGGCCTGTTTTTATGTGTGTACCAGTACAAACATTATCACCTTGAATTGATATTCAAAAAACAAATTGTGACCCTGAAAAAAGAAGGGATGTTTAGGACAGATATTTTCTATACATTTTTCATACAGACAGTGAACATTAATGAAGCGTATTGACAAATTGGAAGTTGTCCTAACGTCCCTCTTTGATCAAATAATGATCATGAAAAAGTTTCAGCAATGTTCTTATTTTCTTTATTCTAAAACAAATTAATTAACAATCATGTACAATGTACTTGTACATTGTACTTCCCTGACCATATTGAAGTGGAAAATACATCTACACATTACATGTAGTAACTTTTAATGACCAACTGACTCAATACAAAGCAGACATTGGATAAGAAAAATAAATGTTTGTATACAGTGTAATGTGTATACGAAAAATAAATTAGGTTCAAGTTAAGTCCTCCTCTTAATGGGTACAGAGTCCATTCAGAAAAGGTTTGAATACGTTTTCCATCCAGATAAGATGCTAGGTGTGTTCATAGGAAAATAATCTGTTAATTAATTGACAACTAATGACTAATCTCAGAAACCGCTGCTTGATTTTAATGGTTCTAATCGCACTGTGATTGTCAAGTTTAAATATAGAGATAAGATCACCCTGCTTCCAGCTCTGAGTGTGAAAGAGATGTTGTACATGTAGTTGAGTGGTTGGAACATGTGACTGGAGATGTGAAGGTTGTGGGTTCAAAGCCTGGCAAAATCTATCATGGGCCCTGTTGCATAAAACTTACCATTGATGGTAACTTTGCCATCAATGGCAACTTCCATGGTAACAGGGCTCAACAGCCAATCAAAATCAAGGTTTTCATGGTAGTTACCATTGATGGCAAAGTTACCATCAATGGTCAGTTTTGTGCAACAGGGCCCTGGTATTTTTTGTGTGGCTTCTGGGGCTTTTTTGGCTTTTTGTTAACCAGATCAGATCGGCTCTTATCTCAGTGTTCGAAAATACTTTCATTTTATTACGAGACACAGTTGAAGTGCTTGTGAACTAAGTTAGACCTAGTAACAATGCTGTTTTTAAAACTAAAGATGACAGAAATTTTTTCCTCGGAGTCCAAACAGAAATTTGGACAGGCTAGTTATCGAGTGGTGGTTTGTTATTCCCCATGTAATTGAGCTGCATGATACAGGTGAGTGAGCTGAAGACACGGCTGAGCTTCGGCCGGCAAAGTGCTTTGTGAAGGGGCATAATTTATCAAGACTGAAAAGAAAAAAAATAAATATATATCTCCCCTTCAAATTAGTACTTTAACTTCAAATAGTAGATCCTATTCTTTATCTGCATTATGTAATTCATGTTGAGACACAGAGATTTTCAAAAACCACTTAAAAGTAGCATTCTGAGGACTCAAAATATCCTGTACCTGTGTATAAGGCGCACCCCAGACTTACAATTTTTCCCAATGGAAAAAAAGTATGCCTTATACACAGAGATTTACGGTATGCATCAAAGTGATCAATACTCTCTGAAATGCTGTATTTTTTTCTGTATCTTTTTGTCATTTTTATTCAAAAATTGATTAAAAAAACCCTGAATCTTGTACAAGAGGTATTCCACCCAAGCAGATAGTAAGTACCATTACTGTACAAAAAGCCGCATTATGATTTTAATAATAAAGGGAAACAATTGCTATGCCTTGCTAAATAAATAGCCTCATTTACAGGGAGCCATTCATTCATTTGATTGCATCAGAAGGGTTTCGACTTGTATCATCTGACTTTCAAAAGATAATATACTATAATGATGCTCTCTCTCTCTGCACTGTCCATACCACATTAGTACAGACTACAGTAATAAGGGATGACCAAGACATTGCCAATTGACCAGCTCAACTGTGCATAAACATGATGACTGGGTAGTGATTTAGATATCTAATATTCAGTACGTCAGGGGATGACTCATCATCATTGAGATGCTGAACTCATCTTGGGATAGTCCCACAGGTGTGAGATGAGCGGTGGAGGGAGGAGGAGGCGGATAAGAGGGACAGGGAGAGAGAGAGAGGGGGAGAGTGGAGAGGGAGGGAGGGGGAGAGGGAGGGGGAGGGAAGGAAGGGAAGGAGAGATAAGGGAGGAATGGGAAGGAGAGGGGGAGGGAGGAAGGGAAGAGGGAGGGAGGGAGAGAGAGAGAGAGAGAGAGAAAGAGGGAGATAAAGGGAGGGAGGGAGGGAAGGAGAGAGGGAGGGGAGAGAGGGAGGGGAGGGTAGGGGAGGGGGTTGGAGGACAGATTTAAATTGAGATGGAAAGAGGTCTAAAGAAAGTGACGGAATAGAAAGAGAGGGGGAAAGAAAAGGGAAATAGGATGTGTGGGTGGGGGGGGGGGGGGGGGGGGTGGAGACCAGGATTTTTTAATATCCAGGGGTTGATGTTGTTCGGAGGGTACTTAAATAGATGTAGATCAATGTTGTCCATTATTCATGAGCGTGTTTATTTGCTAAAGTCCATCTTTATGATTTAAAAAAAAGAAGTTAATCAGTCAAAATGGATAACTGGATCATGTAATGTAAGTTGCTAGACAAGCCTTCCGGGGGCCTTCATGATTATTACAGTGAATACAACAAAAACCACTGTACATGTAATAATCAACACATAGTTTTATATCTAGGTTAATTACATGTATATCCAAGAATACCAGGATATAGTTTTAATGCATTGAACTACTTTTCTTTCAATGTCACCCAAGATAATTAAATTCTCTTATTTCCATGATGTGAGTGATAAGAATTTTGGTAGTGAAAGGATATCATTTTGTCGTTAAACCTCATAAAAATGCAAAGCCTCAAGCCTGCAATTATGGAGTACCAGATTTCCTGCCTTCTACATTTATTTGTTGTATCTTTTTACAACTTTGTTTAATTGGTCAAACAAGGAAATCGTTTTGTCACATGATACACAGAGCGAAATGTAATGTACATGTACATGGGACTTTCCCCTTTCTACATTAACTGCAATAGGGAGAGAGGGAAGTGAGTTTATACAAAGGGTTTGATTGACCTTACAAATGTGAGGGTTGTATTTTTATCCTAACATTAACCGTAAATATATTTTAAGAAATAAAGCCTGGAATGGTGCAACTGTTGCTGAAGCAAATTTCAGATCAACAGTGAATCAACAATTATTTTTCTCTCCCAAGATCCAGAATGTTCCATGAATGATTCATGAGACAAATTCATGCAGTCTGTACAGTACATGACTCTTAATGCGATCATGAATGTACAGTAAGTGAGATACAATTTCTAGTTTCATTACCGTTGTATGCCAGCATGTGGTGCATCAGTGAGAAGTGGCTGTTTAGCAATGCAGTGTGATGTTAACCCGAGATACTCAGCGTGAGTCATGCACCTTGCAACTCTGGCTCTGCCAGGTTCAAAGTCACTAGGGTGCGAGCACGTTCACGTTGGAAGAAAATGGTGATTTAGAAACGTGTTTTTAGTGCATTATGCGGGAGAAGCTGTTTATAAAATTGATGTACAATGTAGTGATGAGTGTACATGTAGTGTGTAGTTTATAATAATAATTCCTCAAATGTTTCTTCTAAACACATGGCGTACCACAAGGTTCTATCCTAGGTACTCTACTGTTTTTAATTTACATTAATGATCTTACACATTCTTCTAAAAACGACATTGTTCCTATTATTTGTGACAAGTTCACAAGCACAAATCGGCGCCTTCAACTGCACCTCGATGTTAAATGAAAGTCCTTCCCCAGGTGGGTTTTCGGCAAAAATAAATAAATCAATTTTGTCCCTCAAATAGGGGTGCGCCTTATACACAGGTGCGCCTTATACACAGAGATTTACGGTATGTATTTACAACACTTTGTACAAGTACACATACATGTATATTGACAGTCACACAGCATGTAATTTGAACTGTAGCGCATTTGAGAGTCATGTTCGAGAGGAAGATGTACATTTGAAACCAAGACTATTTCCTTTTTTTTTCTCTTTCGAGACCCTTTAGAGAGGAAATTGAAAAAAATACAATGTTGAAGAGCTCGTCAATGATATTCATTTTAAGTACATAGAGTCCTTTCTGTGTTCATCAAAAGAAATATAAAAGCATGTTTACTTGAATAATAATACCCTGAGGAACAGCAGTCTCAGATATTAAACCATATTTCCTGCTTAATTATTATTATGTTTATCCATTATGACAGTGAAGACGGGGCCCAGATATAAAGGTAGTTAATCAATGAGTTCAATTTTTTTTTTTTTTTTTCCCTTCCACTTTTTTTTGCTGCTTCTTCTTGCTCACTTCTGACCCAAACCCAAATGCAATCTTTCCTATTTAAATCCTTGTATACATCTTTGTCGTCTTCCGGAGCCCTTTTGCCGCCTTATAAAGAGTTGTGATTGATCCAAACCAATCGCAAGTCCTCTCATCAATCGCAAGTTTGCAGTCCCCTATCTCTTATGTACAGTTGCAATTGATAATAATCACAACTGTTTTATGAGACGGGCCCAGGGCTTGACACTAACTACAGGTTCCATGTACAAAGGGTGCCATCATTTTATTCCAGGCACCAGAATTTTAAAAAGTGCCCATGCCTTAGAAGTGGGAGTAAAGTGAGATTTAATAGAAGTGAGCAAGTGCAGCAGCCCCCCCCCCAAAAAAAAAAGGGGGGGGGGGGAAGGGAGGAGGGAAAAGATGGAGCAACTAAGATACAACCCCTAAAAACTGTCAAAATGAATCCTCTGCAAAATAGTGGGGAGCTCCTCCTTGTACTCTACATGTTCCCTAAATCAATGACATTGGCCGCTCTTGATATCAAATTATCATGGTAATTCAATCTGCAATTTCCTTGCATTATTATACCTCATCAAGGCTAATTTTCATTGCATTATGATCATTTGTTTGGTCGGATCCATTATGAAATAGTCTGCCACTATCAGACTAGTTTGAAGGCACAAAGTCTTGTCAGTCATAGTGTGAAACAGAGTCTGAACTTTGAGACTATCTAGACAACACAGTCTCTTGCACTCCATAGGACGTGTACTCTCACTGTTCCTGACACAGTCAATGATTGACAGAGCTAGTCTCAGCTCAAGGCTTTATAGAATTGTATTCAAGCATCAAATTAGAGTCTGTTCAGGCTGCAGACTATGATCGGACACCCACGTGTATTTACTTGAATAGTGATGATGATATACAGAGGGCGAAGGAACAATTAGGTCATTTTCAAAACCATCAGGAAGATGCGCTTGGAATTATATTCTGGAATGACTCATAAATGGGAGGCAATTGTATACTGAATAGCAGAGTTCATTGTAATTATTCTGAATCCACCCACTCTCTTGGAAGTTTTCACTAGTGGAATACAAGTCAGGCCAATTTCAAATTGGTAATTGCAAGTCAGGCCAATTTCAAATTGGTAATTGTTGTTATCGCCAAACCAGAATAATTTAATTAGATGATTCACTGTTAATAAATTTCTTGAATCAGTTTTCCTGGACATACTGTATGAACACAAATTAAATTTGTCAGGCTTTAATAATTGATATAAGAAACTTAGGATTTGATAAATAATGTATTGCTTGTTATTTCACATTTTCACTTCACTTTCTCCCATGGTAACTCAAATTTGTTCCATGTCCCTTTAAATTTGTAGGCCTATCCCTAATTTAAAGGATACAAAGTTTTCATGTAAGCTTTGGATCAGCTGGTTGAAATTGAATGATTCTTCCCGGCTCTTAGACATGATTCCTTAATCCCGCAGTGTTTCTTTCCAAAACCGAGGCAATACCGGGATGTCCCAAACAGTCTTCCCTCAGCTGCGACAGCCAGCATCCCATGGTTGGGGTCTAGGAGAGACAGTCAAAAGACGGTCATCCGTGAAAGTGGGCCTGCCATCTCCATGTCGGCAATGATGATTCATAGGGAAAGAGGTCAAACACCACTTGACGTGATGCAACGAGATGTGATTCAGTGGTGGTAGGGGGGGGGGGGGGGGGGGAGCAGATGATGGCATAGGATGCAGATGGCTTGTTTAGACTGGTGGAAAGTACTATATATACATGACTTGTTTAAAGAAACGTCATATAACATACAGCATCATAGTGTTGTACAAAGGGCGTACACACTTGATATAACATCAGGTAAAGAAAGTTGTTTTGAAGAGGTCTGTTGACTACATGTGACTTGACTGGCAGCTGGCTATTAAATCATCAGTGCACTCAAGATAAGCCCCATCCAGTTGTACGGTTTTTGTATGCTCAATGCAATTCCAAAGTTCAGATAGGTCGGGCCCTGGTTCTGTATCGAGTTAAAAAAAAAGAAAGATGCTTAAAATGTGCGTTTCACTATGTGATGTTTCATTCATTCAGACTACCGTAATTAACGGTGTATAAACCGCACCTTTTTGCCGCCGAAAAAAATTCAAAGTCGGGGGTGCGGTTTATACACGGTACAGCAAAAAAAAAAAAAAAAAAAAGTTTTTTTTTTCTTCAAGTTTCGATTTATTCCCTTCCACCTGGCGCTATGCCTGGCAATGTCTCCCAGCTCGGTAATCGGTGTGTTGACTCACCACTCGGAAACTAGAACAACACTCAAATTTGTCTGTCATCTTGGTTTGAAAGTAATCTTTCTGATAGATCTCAATATGTAGTTTATAATAATAATTCCTCCAATTTTTCTTCTATTACATGGTGTACCACAAGGTTCTATCCTAGGTCCCCTACTGTTTTTTTTATTTACTTAACCGGTAATGATTTTACAAAAAAAATAATAATAATCTCGGCCAAAAAAACAAAAAAAAAAGTTTTTTTTTTTAAAAGGGCGAAAAAGAGGGGTGCGGTTAATACACGAGGGCGATTTATACAACAGTTTCACGCTGGGCTAAAAGAATGTTCTTGTATGCGTTTCAATGTGTGATGTCTTATTCATTCAGACTAGGAAAATTAATGTCATGTAGCTATTAGGTTTTCGTATAGCCATGCGATGGATTTTGGTAGTCTGAACTGGGGAGAGGCTGCTAGACGGTTTCACGCTGGGCTCCAATAAGTCAAGATCCTCCGCTCTGGTAATGCACCCTTTTAGTTCAATTAGGCTAAGAATGTTATTTGAAGGTTGGGCACCCTTCACCTATCTGTAGTGTTGAGTGTGATGTCCTGCAGGGTCACAGTGGGAGAGAGTACAGATTATACCACTTGCTGAGAGCCAAAAGGGCGCTAAAGGTTTGTTCGCATGTGTCACCATTAACAGCCGCGGTATTAAATCGTAATTGCATCTCATATTTCTGCTTCTTACAACACACGATATTGATGTTATCTTTTTTTTAGCTGACTGCTAAGAAAGCCTGTGTATGCAACCAGGGGACCAACGGCTTTAAGTCCTCTCTGAAGGACTTGGTAACAAGAATTAAAGCCTAAGCAAAGAGTACAAGCGCATTGACTTGGTTTGAACCCAGGACCTTCCAGTTACGAGACCTCTGCTCTACCACTAAGCCATCATGCCTCCAAAGTACATGTACATGTACCTACAGTACATGTACACTGTACATGTAGTATGCTAATAGGAACTTGTTTTTTCATAATCAAATACCATTCATTTTACACATAAGAAAATATACAGGTACCGCGTTGTGAGTGTGAACAAGTCTAGAGTTCAATAGAAAACAATATGGGTCAATGCCCTTCTGGCTTTCAAATAAACAATACTTTTCATATCTAGAGTGTACCATGAAGATTGCACCTGCATACACTTTAGTCTGGATGCTGAAGAAAAGGGGTGCGGTTGATATGACCATGCAGAAAGGGGGGGGGGGGGGACAGGAAAGTGTACTCATTATTCTTCTTCATTTCTCTGTACTTTTTCCCCATTAAAGGGGCATGTTCCCCGTATTCCAGAGGGCGTTTAAAATACGTACCCGCTGGCGGACGGTGCTAGCTGCCTATTGACATCAACAGAATACGGCTCTTACGCAGATGGCATGTTCCGAATGCCCGGACAATGCCGATTATCGCATACATGTGCCGAAGTAATACCAATCGCAGTTCGGCTCTAAGATTCGGCTGCTGTTTCCGCCCACTTTCGTGACGTCGGCTTGGCGAAGGCAGGCCAGGCCGCGCGTACTTTGATTGACAGCTGTATGCAAATTAGAAGTCGACCTTCGGAACCAAGATGGCGATGACTAGAGCAGCGATAACTACACTGGCGGGAACATGCCCCTTTAATACAAATTTTGTTGAATTCTTCATGTCAAATCAGAATTTTCAAGTCCAAACTACCACAATTTTGTCAACGCAAACTCCCAAGTTTTCAAACTCTTCAATAAATGCCTGTGCAGTCAAACCAACAGTTCACGCACTATACCTTGGATATATACAGTGGGTGTACATTGGAATTTGCATTGGAAATGTCTAGTGCAGGACACAATTGTAATCGAGCTAATAGAAATATCATAATACAACACAGTGCATGCTAGAGTAAACTGGACGCTTGACAGGCACAACAATGCAAATTGCTGATAAATGACTAAACCACAGCTCTTTTTTTCTCCATTTGTTGTGCAAATTGCCTAATATATGAACATACATGTAGGATGTATTTTGTTATTTGGGGGTATTTTGATTTCCATCTATATAGCCAACATGTTAGTCTACATGTACATGTAGGACTACCTGAAATACATTGTTTTTTACATTGCTCTTAATAGCAATCAACCTCTCTTAAAATTAATGGAGGAAATGTTGTGAATTGATTTTGGCTGTTTTCCCCTTGAAAATGATTTCTCATTGAAACATGCACCAAATGAACCTGTAGCTAATGAGCACCTGCCTATAAAGACCACCTCTTGTCTCTCATGATCAGTCTTTAGGTTTCACTTTAGTTTGATCTGAGGGAGCATTACATGCTAAAAGAGCTCACACAAATCCCCCTCCCCCCTCGACTCCCTCGACCCCCTCTCCCCTCTCCAGCAGAACTTGTGGGATTTATCCTGAACCCTGCATGTATTTGACACATCACTATTAAAATCAAAGTCACTCAATAACAATAAACTTAATTAGTTCCCTATACATTGTACATGTAGTTTCAACTGGCCATTGATTTGATATTGAAAAACAATAATTCTCTTTCAGACAAGCAAAGATTCATATACCAAAAACATATAGCCATATACAATACATGTAATTATTTTTTCTTCTTTTAGTCTGAATGTTGTACAATTATGTCATATATCGAAGTGGATGTTTGAGCATCATTTGATAGAAAACTCGATAAAAAATCATAATCCACTTCTAATAACAATTGTCAATAGAACTATAAAAGTTTTGTAAAAACTTCTCACAGTGTAAACATTGCCCTTTTTTTCACTATGTGATGATTCGTCATACAACGTTTCTTCATACAAGTTTCGGATAAACTTCTCATGGTGTGAACAGGCTGTATGTCCTGCATTGCTCTGCTGTATTGTACATTGTACGTCCTTGCACTGAAAAGACCTCTAGAGCAGGAACTGGTGTCTGGTTTCGTATTTCCTCAAGGTGGTCGCTAATCGTTTCTTTTTTGCAATCATGTGTCTTCCACCTTGATTGATGAGTGTGAAAGGCCAATGTAGACTGGAGTTCATGAAGATTAAAAGGGTCTGTTCACATCCATATCTAGTCCATTGCCAGGTACATGTAGACTGGAGTTCATGAAGATTAAAAGGGTCTGTTCACATCCATATCTAGTCCATTGCCAGGTACATGTAGACTAGAGTTCATGAAGATTAAAAGGGTCTGTTCACATTCATATCTATTCCATTGCCAGGTACATGTAGACTGGAGTTCATGAAGATTAAAAGGGTCTGTTCACATCCATATCTAGTCCATTGCCAGGTACATGTAGACTGGAGTTCATGAAGATTAAAAGGGTCTGTTCACATCATATCTATTCCATTGCCAGGTACATGTAGACTGGAGTTCATGAAGATTAAAAGGGTCTGTTCACATTCATATCTATTCCATTGCCAGGTACATGTAGACTGGAGTTCATGAAGATTAAAAGGGTCTGTTCACATATCTATTTCATTGCCAGGTAGACTGGAGTTCATGAAGATTAAAAGGGTCTGTTCACATCATATCTATTCCATTGCCAGGTACATGTAGACTGGAGTTCATGAAGATTAAAAGGGTCTGTTTACATTCATATCTATTCCATTGCCAGGTACATGTAGACTGGAGTTCATGAAGATTAAAAGGGTCTGTTTACATCCATATCTAGTCCATTGCCAGGTACATGTAGACTGGAGTTCATGAAGATTAAAAGGGTCTGTTCACATCCATATCTAGTCCATTGCCAGGTAGACTGGTGTTCATGAAGATTAAACGGGTCTGTTTACATCCATATCTATTCCATTGCCAGGTACATGTAGACTGGTGTTCATGAAGATTAAACGGGTCTGTTTACATTCATATCTATTCCATTGCCAGGTACACTTCTCATGTAGTTTGAGAGTTTTGGGATAATGCTGTGAGTTCGAGAGTACAGCCTGAATTAAAACCAGACCAGAAAATTAGCAATATAACAATTTTAGGACCGCAAGGGAGTTATGTATATTTTTCCTTGTGAACATATTTTCTCTTAGGGCTACGCGCTTCATGAAAATATAACTCCATTCAGCATTAAAGGAACGTTATATTACACAACCTACATGTACATGTACCTGTCAGTATACTTTTAGTGGAAGTGGCCGCTTATTCAACAGTGGCTACCTTTTCTACAATAATGATAAAAGCCTTTAGAATGAGGTTCATGATTTGAATGTATTCCACATGTCCACTTCTGAAAAATAATTGAGACCTAATACTATACATGAAGCGCTTAGAGACTTTGGTGGAAAGTGATTTATATAATAAGCACCGTTTTTATTATTATTTATTATTAAATAATAATTGTTATTTATTATTATTTATTTATTTATTATCACTATTTTTAGTATAGTTTTTATTTCATTATTTTCTTCTTCTACCACTTAAAAAAAAAGTATATCGTTAGATGATAAGGTGTGGCAATCTCTCAAGCATTAAGCTAATATTGTCATACCTCTGTAGGCTTCTGTATTATTTACAATTGCAAATGTATAATGACCGTAATCTAGTATTTACTACCGTGATGGTCATGATCATACTATGTAAACTGTTGAACCATGCATAAATAAATAAATGAATAAATATACCATATTAGTTGACCAGTTCCAATCAAATTCCAATCTGATTCACTCTATTGCCAATTTCAAATTTGACAAGGATATTGCAATTGGTCTGCCATCTGTTTGCATTGCATAATATCAAGCTCAAAGCACACACCTCAAATGTGAATCAGAGTTGGGTTTACAAAGGCTATTGTTCCTGACATCAAGTTCTAATAATAGAACTCTGTGGAAACATATATAGGCTGACAGACGATTGTTTTCAAAACAGTCTAGAGAAGGACTGTTCTGTGTATTTTGTGTACATGAAGGAGAAAAAAGGAGAAGAAACATCTTTAGTGAGGTAGGGTCTATTTTATATTGCTAATGTATTTTCTGTTGAGAAACGGAAGGGTGTAAAATGATATGTGTACAGAGTGAGAGTCTTTCTGGCTTTCTGGCTTTTAAAAGCGGATGCCACATCTCTTTGCTTTCAAGAAGATTCATTTAATTAAACAAATAACAACATGATTGCCTTTGATATTAGTATTAATTTTCTGGTAAACATTTAGATTATTAAAATAAACCACACACACATTAATATTGGAATGGTTTCACTTGTTCTTTGAATAATTGTCATGTTGCAAACTGTCAGTGACAACCGGTTTGATTGCATAAAAAACATTCACAATTCATGCAAATTTAGAAATGTATAGTATTTTATTGTACATACCGTATTTGCCGGCGATAAGGCCGCAGCGCCGTATAGGCCGCACCCCCGATTTTGACATTAAAAAAAAAAAAAAATTTTTTTGCTCTTTCGCCGCATAGGCCGCACCCCGACTTTTTGATATTTTCTCTTCCAAAAATACTGCGGCCTATACGCCGGCAAATACGGTAGTTATTGCTCTTATATGTTATTTTATTTATGTATTTGTATGAAAATTTCTTGAATATTATCATTGTTATTATTATTGTTAATTTTTGTAATAGTTAAAAAAAATAGAATTATTATAATTCCCATTGTCATTAAGTATTCGGCATCATCCGATACTAAAACAAAAAGAGAAGTAATTTTGATTATATCGAAAACTTGCCGATTTCCTTTCATTGAAAAGTCCACTTTTACAATGAGGAAACTCAACTCCATATCCTCTCGACCGATAACAAAAGTAGTTCATTTAGGGAATTCCCACACTGAAAATACAATTCATAAAAGCAAACAAAGTACATGAGCATTCATTGATTGAGCATTGTGCCATGGATTTACATTACTGTATTTTAAAATGTTAAATGTTGCATGAATATTTGCGGACGAATATGAACAATATTCGTACACAGGATTTTATTTGAATGTAGCTTGAATTTTCAATTTTCGTTGTTGTCGCCATCACTTGATTCATTATTTTACCGAAAATCAAATTATAATGAAAGAGTTTGCTGTTAACGTACAGGTACATGCTTATACTACTTACAGTCCAACCTGCTTTAGTGACCGCCTGTCTACAAAGACCACATTTCTTGTTTCCCTTAAAAATGGTTTCTCATTGAAACATGTACTAAAGGAGCCTGTCTACAAAGACCACTTTTTGTGTTTCCCTTGGGCGGTCTCTATAGAAAGGTTTGACTGTACTTGATTTGATATGTGACCCTCTTGGAGAAATGATGGCAAAGTGATGAAAACAACACCCAAAATATTTACTAGAAACAAAATGACATCCACTTACAAATTGAATTATAATTTAAGCCATCATTATTTGTGAATGAGGAGTGGCGCATTTGCTCTAGATAGATTCCAATGACTGTCATGTCCTGGACTTTATGTTATGGAGAATATGTTTTAGACACACCCAGCTGAAGATTTGCCTGTCATTATAATGTTATCTACATGTAAATCATGGCACAGTGTACATTTGTACTCACTAAACAAACTTCATGTCCAGATGAGTGCACTTGTCCAGAAGACTCCAGACTATTGTTATCTACCGATGTATTTCTAAAGACTTATTCTCATATTTCAACTTGATAACTCTTGGGACCATTGACCTGTCAAGCCTGAATAGGCTTTTAATTTAATGATGGTGGTCGTTTTATTCTTCTTATTTTATATGAATTCATTTAATGTACATTGTATTTTACCGTAAAATGCTTTGTGTATATATTTAATGTTTTGCATGTTTTTTAGACTGAAGAACAAATGAAGAATGAACTTTATGGTAAGACAAACAACAGTAACAACAACATTATGCTAAAATACAATAACCCAGTATAATGTGCTTCATAGTTCTTTATCTTTTAACAAAAAAAGTTCTTATACATCTAAGATAATACACATAGGGGTTTCTGTTGCAAGCAGCTATTTTTACTCACCCCACGTGCCATTCTTTCATTTTCATGTTACATGTATATATGGCAGTTATTTTTCTGGGCTGTTTATTCCATTTTATTTCATTTCATTTGTATTACATTATTGGGTAGCTTACTGCATATTTGTGAATGAAGCTTACAGTAGTTTCATTTTGCCAGGGACAGATTCTTAACAAAAAGAAAAGCCCCCAATTTTCCTTTTTGTTTTGTCATTGGGTTATAATAAATAATAACCCAATTGACATGACAGCCAAGCCAAAGTTCAAAATTCAACTATAATAAAGAAGAGCTCAAAAAGAAAACCCATTTTTTCCCCCTCAGGCTAAGTACATGTACGTGTCCATGTTTACATGTCGTAAGGGACTTGTATCGTTCTGACAGTTACTGTAGCACTTGCCTGTTCAGAGCTGGAAGGGAGATAACTGTGTAGAAAATGATATGAGAATAATGCCCTTATGGTCCCAAACACATACATGTACATGTATATACAGTCTAGAGTCAGAAGGATGGTTAACTCACATGCTTTATCACCGACTTATTAACGCCCTTCTGGCTCTGAATAGACAATATTTTGTTTGCTTGACTACAAAAGCAGTTGTTATGTGCTTTTTATCATTATCTCTTTGTAGTATGAGTGATTCCATGTACCTTGATCCCTCCCTGGTTCATTTTATTTGTTAAGAGCATGTCATAAAAAAATGGCGTTCCAAAGCATTATCAGGGAATTCACAGTTACATGTACATATCAATAGAAATTTTATGATTATGAGTACAACCGTACAGTGCATAATTGTGCTGCCTGTATATACAGTACATTACATTAAATGGTAATAAATGTCTTGTACACATGTGACTCTCCCATATGGGTATTTTCATAAGCCTGAATTTACTTTGATGAATATAATTTATATCTACTGAAAAAAAGAAAAATGATTTGTATAATTTGTTGTTGTCAGAAGATTGATTCCTTTTTTGAATGGTGTTGAAAAAGAAAAATGAAAAAAGCAAAACAATAAACAATCCAATTTTGTTTAAATACACTTGTACAGTACATTATTAATGACCTTTGTCTCATCTTTTTAGATCATTGTAATCAACAGTTGACTGGCATATTTTTAAGCAATATTCATGTTGTAATTTTATAAGCAACTCAGTGAAAAAGAAGAAGTTAATTTTAACTGGTAGTGGTGGGTTTATAGATGGTGAATGTAGAAAATGTCAGTGAATTTCCTGGCAATGTTTGAGCCATTTTGTACCTTTAAACATTTAAGGGATCATTGACAAAGAGCTGTGATTCACTGCGATGACAGTTGGATCGTATAGATTTCACTAGACACATGAGCCGCATCCACACACACCCATTTTATAACCGAGAGGAATGGTTTGAAGTTAGTAAACTTGAGTGTGATATACAGTATATGGGGGTTGTATATCTAGACACTTGTATGTATCAACAATAAAGCCTTGTCTTTCTTAAAGTTTTGGTCATGGTTTTCAACTTTTTAATTTTTTTTATAGATAGTTAAGTTAGGGATTTTAGTTGCAAAACTTTGAATTTACTCAAAGCTATGAACAACAAGCGATCTTATGTCGTTTTTAAAACTTTGAATACGCTTTATTTCTGTTGCTTGTGAACCCTCTTTGTTGTTAGAACATCGTTGTTTATAACTTTGAACATGGCTAATATGATACTGACATTCCTGTGTGAACATTGCTAATATGATGTAAAACTATGACATTCCTGTGTGAACATTGCTAATATGATGTAAAACTATGACATTCCTGTGTGAACATTGCTAGTATGATGTAAAACTATGACATTCCTGTGTGAACATTGCTAATATGATGTAAAACTATGACATTCCTGTGTGAACATTGCTAATATGATGTAAAACTATGACATACCTGTGTGAACATTGCTAGTATGATGTAAAACTATGACATTCCTGTGTGAACATTGCTAATATGATGTAAAACTATGACATACCCGTGTGAACATTGCTAGTATGATGTAAAACTATGACATTCCTGTGTGAACATTGCTAATATGATGTAAAACTATGACATACCCGTGTGAACATTGCTAGTATGATGTAAAACTATGACATACCCGTGTGAACATTGCTAATATGATGTAAAACTATGACATACCTGTGTGAACATTGCTAATATGATGTAAAACTATGACATACCCGTGTGAACATTGCTAGTATGATGTAAAACTATGACATACCCGTGTCACTATGAACATGACTGACAATGAGAGCGGACAAAATATACAGTTCCTCAGGTAGACAAAGGAACATCCCTTCACAGCTATTATGTAAAAAGGTGAATATGCATGTGACACCTGTTCTACACATTTTTACATAATAGCAGTGAAGGGATGTTCCTTTGTCTACCTGAGGAACTGTATATTTTGTCCGCTCTCATTGTCAGTCATGTTCATAGTGTGTGAACATTGCTAATATGATGTAAAACTATGACATTCCCGTGTGAACATGGCTAATATGACTAGAAAGAATTACCTTACTTTGATAATCTCTTTAAATACCCAGCTGTTTCTCTTTCATTTTTGCTATTAAGATGACACACATTCGCGCAACAAACGTTCCAACCGCACACCAGGATAAAAGGGCTCAAATTGTGACGATATGCTGTAATTGTTTCCTGTATTCTATTAAGCGAAACCCACTCTTCATAAAAAAAAAAAAATGAATAATGCAACCAACTGTTCTCATACAGTTAACACCTGAATTACCCTTACTAAGTTTCTGTAATTTTTAAAGTATGTGAAAATTGATTCATCCCAATTCATGTTACTTGAGAATGTGACATATTAAAGTTTACATCTAAAAGTATTCAACTAAGGCTCTAATTCAACCAGTCCACTTCTCGTTCTTCAGTCACAAAAAACACAAACAAAAACATCTAATTAAGTACAAGTTCGCCGACAAGTCATTGAAACGAATGTATTGAATTTAACACGTGTTCACACAACAGATAAACCAAGAAATCACATTATCCCCAATTGCCAGAATAGGTTGGTTTGGCAGTGTGACCGAGTTTAAGTTGCTGGTGTGAACACCCCCCTAGTATGTTAATGTGTGTCCCATGAGATTGACAGTGCTTTGTGTGAATGTGGGTCCCACCATGGTCCGAACCTGACAATGACAGATTATATCCAGGGCTGGGATTTCCATGGTGAATCGTGCTTGGGAAATGGGGGAAAAACATTCTTGTGAACTCCACAAAAAACTGGTCCAATGTTACAGTATTCAATGCTGCAGTATTAATGTGTAAATGTATGTACCATCCCAGTGTATGTATGAAATGTATTCAGAAATGGAAAGTCCCAACATTGTGTAGAAGTATGTTCATTTTTTAATCACCCTTGAATTGGCTGTTTACAATTCAGTTCGTTTGACTGATAGTCATGTTTTTCTAAAATAAACCTTGATTGAGAGACATTGAATAGAAAAGGAAGAGGAAGAAATATTGAAAAAATGATGATGGAAACATGAGATCATGAATAACCTTTGTATAGTGTCATGTACATGTACATGTACATGCTGTCATAAAATCTTGAGCTAGCATACCAAGTGATGGATTTTATAGCACTACAATACTCAATCAAATACTGTTTTCAGGACTATTGAAAGTGCATTTGTAGGAGCTCAATTCTCTCATTCTAAGAAACCTCCAATTATATTGAAACCTACTTCTTGCCTAGCGAATTGGAGAGTTTTTGAGACCAGTTTCACATGGATGTATTTACAATTTTAGAGGTCACAGTGTCTAGAGCTTGTTCAGACTATGGGAAATTTATCCAAAACTCATATTAAGAAACGTCGTACATGTATATTAAGAATCATAGTATATCAAAAGGGGGCGCACCGACTGGATGACAACATCTTAATACTTAAGCACCTCTAAAGTGTTTGGAGCCCCACATTGGTCAAAAAATTGATGGCAAAATTTCACTTAAATTGTAGCATAATGTGAAAGAGGATGTAATTTAAGACACACTTCTGCAAATATTTCCCCCCAAAATGTGTTCGAAGACAGATATTGATAAAAAAATACATAATTTGGATTTTCTGTTGTATGCAGAAAACCGAAATTTTGTATTTTTTCATCAATATTTGACTTCCAAACACATATGTTTTGAAAACCTAGCTTGCAGAAATGTGTCTTAAATGTCATCCACTTTCACATAAAGATAGTTAAAGTGAAATTTTGTCATCAAATTTTTGGGGCTCCCAACACTTTAGAGGGGCTTTAAAGAAACATGTAAAGGAACTGGTTTTGAAGAGGTCAGTAGACATGACAGCCGGCCAATCACCAGTGTGCGTTCACAATAATAAGCCCGTCCCAGTTATACGATTTCATACAACATTTAAATGAGAATGGGACCCTGACTCATTATTGGGTTTCTCATTCAAAACAGTGCTCAAACATGCGTTTCGCTATACAATGTTTTGTTATACTCTGTTCAGACCGGACAAAAAAACCTTACATACTTTGTCATATACAACTACCGGTATATGGTTTTTTGTAAAGCCATATGATGAATGTTTGTAGTGTGAATGAGGGCCAGCTACATGTACATGTATATTGTCATGAGAATAGCAACCTGCCAGGATGTAAATTGATGCCTGAAAAGCAATACTTAAAGTCTCGGAATGTGAAGTAAACAGATCTTCTTCCTCCCTAGTTGATTTAACATGATTCTAGATGTACATATCATACTATTTTTTAACTCATTCTGGTTGTTTTACAGGCTGTGAATACTGAATATCAATTAAAGCCCATTTACAGTTTGATAAACTGTCTAAAAAAAACCTGCCATGGAAAAATAAATGCAATGCAATAAATGCAGTGTCAAGGAATAATAAACGGGGATGACAAAAATACAAGTACTGTAGGGGCTGTATGCATAATATGCAACAAAGGACCTATATACTGTAGTAATCATTTTAATAAGAGCCATCTTATGCTGCAGTGGTTATATGAGGCAATTTAGTGCCTATAAACGAGGCTCTAAGGGAAATTTTCACAGTGATAAGGAAACAGTTTGCTTCTGTTGAGAGATACACACACTATTAAAAGCTAACATCAATTTTAGGTCAATTTATAGTATCCAACCTTCTAAGAGCTTCTTACTTTTACCGGGCTTTGAGAAGAAGGCTGTACCAGCTATGTATAGTCAATGGCAATAATGGGCTACTTGCAGCCAACTATATTCATTTTATGATTCGATATCTGTGAAATTCTATCTTCTGTCTTTACTAAAGCTTAATATAACCAAGTTAGCATCAATGTTTTATAACATTAATATTTATTTTTGTTCCCCTCTTATTCTCTTTGATCTACAGGTCACCTGACAGACAGATTTTATGGACACAGGAGGTAAGAAAAGACACTGTAACAGTGAAACCTGTTTTAATGACCACCTGTAGGCTGTATGGAAAGACCACCTGTCCATAAAGACCATATTTTTTCCTTGAAAAGGAAATCTCATTGAAGCCTTTACTAAAGCTATGGTCACAAACTAGAGCAGCAACCGACCGATCAGTAACCTAATCGGTTGCTGCTGGAATTAAGCATCGCCCAGCAATTAGGTCGGTGCCCGGGCGGCGACCGCCCAGGCACCGAGCGTATTTTGGGCGGCGAGTGAAAAATGAGCAGGCGCCGCCCAAATTTTAACTTCGCGCTTAAACTTCAGCGGCGACCGAGCGATGCCCTAAAAACGAGCGGTGTCGAGGCGGCCGCCACTCGGTGGCCGGGCAGCCCCCGGGCAGCCCCCGGGCAGGCTACTTTTGGGTAATGTGACCATAGCATAAGGGAACCTGTACATAAAGATCACCTGCCTATAAAGACCACTTATCGTTTCTCCATTGAGTGGTCTTTGTGTACAGGTTTCACTGTAGGATGACCACTCAAGGGCAACAAGAAAAATTGTCATTATATGCAGTTGGTCTTTGTGTACGGTACATGTTACTGTAGTACATGTTTCAATGATAAACCATTTTCAAAGTGGAAACAAAAATTGGTCTTTATAGACAGGTGGTCACTAAAGTTGGTTTGACTTAAGGGCATTATAAAGAAAATGCAGTTAAACCCCAGTCAATCCAATGAGACCAACACTAGACCAACTTCAGCTCAAACAAAAACATAACATAACCCCAATAACCATAAAATGGTTGGCTTCGAGTTGGTCTGAGGGGTGTTTCCACTAAGCCTTTTTTCAATGACAAATGACAAAAGTCAGTCACAAGTCTGCTGATAACCGATCAGAAGCAAGGATTTCACTAGCTTATAACAAAAACTGTCATTTGTCTTATTTTGTCACTGATGACAAAAGTTTTGTGAAATGTGCCCCTGGTCTTAATAGTTTTGTGGTGTGACTGAGGTGTATACAGGGCTAGTCCCATTTGACCAAGAACAACAATAATGACCAAGTACAAGTCATTCTCAAATTGTTCTTTCGAAGTGTATGTTGAAAAGATAATGAATATCATTGTCTCAGGAGTTACCAAAAATCAAATCAATTCATGCTAATGAGTCTTGAGCACTGAGTTTATTTTAAAGAATATGAAAAAAGGGCAATGTTGTTCCTTTTTAATAGCTTGAAAAAATGAGAAGTCCAAGACCAACAATCCTCTCTCTCTCTCTCTCTCTCTCCCACACACCTTTTCATCCTTGTATCTCCTTGTTTTAGTAGATGCCCTCTTTATGCCTCAATATAACCCCCAACTTAATCTGGGGCCCATTTCATAAAACTTTTTATCAATAACAAATGCTAAATCTCTATGACAAATTTGCTCTCAGCCAATCAGATGCCATGAAATTCAGTAGCTTATAACAGTAGCTTGTAACTTGTTATTGATATCAAGTTTTATGAAACGGGGTCCAGCTCACTGTGAAATTATTGTCCTTTTCTGCAGGTAACGGAGAGGGGCTGAACTGCTCCAACGCCAGGCCGGTCAAGCTCGTGGTCGTAGGAGATGGTGCCGTTGGAAAGACCTGTATGCTCTGGTCTTACACAAGAAATGCATTCCCTAAAGAATATGTTCCCACAGTGTAAGTGAGGGTTGGAAGTTGGAGGTTGAAAAAGAGGGGTGTGGATAGGGAGGGGGGGGGGGGGATAGGATGAGGAGAGATAATAGGCCCGTTTTCTCCAGCTCGAGATTGCCAAATATCCCGCTATTTCAACTATCCCGATCGCAAATTATCCAGTTAGTTTGCGTCTTCATCAGCCCGATGTTGCAATTAGCGGGATATTTGGTCGGGATAATCATCCCAAGATATCTAGGTATAGTTTGCAAAATATCCCGCTATTTGTCCGGTGCGTCTTCACCAGCCCAAACTCACACCATGCGCGAATGCTTATCATAACATCTCGAGCTAATTTCTCAAGGTCGAGTTTCAAGTTTTGAGGTTGAATTTCGAGCTGATGAGGACGCGATTTGTAACTTCGGGATTATTTCCCAAATCAGAAATAGCGGGCTATTTGGCAATCTCAAATTGATGAAGACACGCTTATTGAGATGTGGCTTGGGGGGGGGGGGGGGGGGGGGTGATTGAAGAGGAGGTATCATAAGAGTAGTATGGGTTGAGGAGAGGGAAAGGAATGGGGAGACTAGACCTGGGAGAAACTGGACATGTATGCTCTACTCCAACTAAACGTAATGTTTTCCAAAAGGCTGTCTTGTGAAAGCGTGAAGAAAGCTCATTATCAACAAGGATGCAGGTAGGGGAGGGGTGGCTGGAAGAGGAGGAAGTGGGTGGGAGGGGAGTGACTTTGATGAACCTGGAGTGGTAGAGGGATATGGACTGGACCTAAGTTCTCTGGTCCTGCGCACATGATGCATTCCAGAAATTTATGATTCGCACATCCTTCTCACACTTTCCTTGTTCTAGTGTTGCTAGGTGGAAAGGGGGTGAGGGAAGGAGGAGCAATGTGGCACCCACTAATGTTACAATACCCAGAAATTCAAAATGACCATTATTATTTAATGGCTCTCTTTCATGTGGTGGTAAGAAGATCCCTTATAACAGTGCTTGGTAATTCCATGTCGTGTGAACTAATTGAAAAGCAAACCTGACACTCAGTTATATCTGTAGTTGGCTGGCATTGAGTGTGTGTTGAGAGAGATTTATGCCTACGATAAGACGCTGAGATTGAATCTAGTTTCATTTTCTGATCGCACTTAGGAGGTGTTTCCTAATGAAAACAAGGATCAGGTTTGCGATTAATTCCATGTTAAAGAATCATGTGAGAGATATTGAAGGAGAGAAAGGGAGAAATAGGGAGTGATGGAGGGAAGGAGGGAGGGAGAAGAGGGAAGACAAAAAGAAGATAGAACATGAATGGGAGAGAGAGAGAGAGACGGATAACAATAATAAAGATAAAAGTGGTAAAACCCCAGTATTCAAGTAAAAAAAAAAAAATATATATATATATATAGGTATGTATTTAAAAAACAGACTGCATTTCAAGATGGAAATGGTTTAGTTTAAATACTACTTATTTCTTAACAATTTCTGGTTTAGTACAGTTTCAGTTTTAATAGTTGGAGGCATTAAAGATTCACCCAAAATCCCACATTTGGAAATACCCAATGTAAATTCTGAGGTTTTCCTTTAAAATGCAATGTAAACATGTTGCAGTTAATCACAACTTTGCGGTTTTGATATTGGCAATACTGTAACATGGTCTGTCATCATGCAGCAGTGCAATTTTCTGTGGAGTTGTCATGATGAATTGTAAATAAGTATTGCCACATCTTCATACTCTTCAATGAAACTTTTAAAAAGATATTGCTTTTTATGATTGAAAATCGCTATCCATATTTGAAAAGGTGACACAATAGGCAATTTTCGTACTGTAATCAAAGTTAACACATAATTCTTTGTTAAATGCCTCATTACAAAATGATTTATTCACCTTTTACAAATAAATTTATTTCAATATTCAGAATGCAAATTGCATGTATTAGTTGTTGCTAGGTAGGACAAACATTATGGCTTGCCCTACCTAACAACACATAATGGGTGCAATTCGCATTCTGACTATTGAAATGCAATTATTTGTAACGGGTGCATGAAACAGTTTTTATTGAGGCACTTAACAAAAATGTATGCATTTAACTAGATTACATTACCAAAATAGCTTATTCTATGTGATACATATTTTTTCATGACAATCTGGCCTGATGAGAATTTAAATTGAATATGATTGATAAATCTTCCAAGATTATATAGACAAGAGTTGATGACGATACTTCTGCTACACTTGGTCTCTTTTACATGCAGCCCTGAATCAGTGATTAAGATGATTCAAAGCATTTTTTTTTCTTCATGAAATAGTACTAATGTACCATCTTTTCTTCTTGTTTGTATATTTTTTATATTTTGTAGGTTTGATAACTTTTCACAACTAATGAAAGTTGGAGATGAGAATGTGAATCTAGGATTGTGGGATACGGCGGGGCAAGAAGACTACGACAGATTGAGACCACTCTCATATCCACAGGTAAAATATAGGAATGAATTTAAGCAAGATAGTATTCAAATAAATAATAGTTATGAGTAAGATAGTAAAACTATTTCATTCGATAGACACAGACCGCTCTCATATTCACAGGTAAAGAATGAATCCAAGAAAAAGAGTAGACAAATATTTAATAGTTATGAGTAAGATAATAAAACTATTTCATGAGAGAGACTCCAACCATTTTCGTATCAACAGGTAAAATGAACTAGGAAAGAATTTTAAAAAGTATTCGACAATTGTACGTCCCTAGAGAGACCAATGCAAGTAAATGGTGAGAGCAAGCAGTGGCATGAACGGCCTGCCATAGTTAAGTCCCAACTTAAAGTCAATCTTGGTCTTTGTGAAATACTCCCCGGGAGAGGAGAGAAAATGAAACAGGAACACCGGATAAATAGGAGCAAAGAGGGAAAAACCCCATCTACTTCTTTTGGGTTGAGAGTGAATCTGTAAGATGATAACTAAGATCCTTTACTGCATTTCTCTTTGAAAACTGATAACAAGGTATCTCATTTCCCCTGTAATACAAGAACAAAGGAGTCCCCATGTACCTACCTACATGTACAGTGCATTAAATGTACAAAAAGAACATAATCTCAGTACATGCAAGGTATGGCTTGTGTTATGAACATTGTGAGAAGAGTAGAACAGCATTCAGCTGCAAGACAATATATTTAAAATAATGAAGAATTGATATCAATCACAACTTATTTTTGATTGATATCAATCGCAAGTATGTACATAAGAGATAGGGACTGCAAACTTGTCTGATTGTTTGGTGGATTTGCGATTGATTTTGATCAATCACAACTCTTCATAAGACAGTATGATCAGTTGTATTTGCTTGTAAGTATGGATCAATGAAGTGAATACTTTGAATTCAAATCTATTTATATGCAATCTATGCAATCTAAACCAGAATGAATGGGATTTTGTTTTTATCCCCCATATTCCTCCTGAGTCCTTATTACATTGGGAAAGCAATTTGTCAGGTGGTAGGACAACGTCTGCGATTCGCACGTCCTTCTTACCATTCCTCGTTGGCACCATACTGATCACATCTAAACTAAGCTTGATATCAACTACGACTTTGTTCATAAGAGAAGGATATCGTGTTATCTGTTTCGGATTAGAGGATTTGAACAAGGTTTGCGGTTACACCACATTCTTTTTGACAGGATTAGTTGGCCCTGAAAAGGGCACACTCGCGCTCTATCTCCATGTTACAATAGTTTCAATAAGGTTGTACCTATCGTACATGAGTGGGCCCTTTTCAGGGCCAAATATTAAACCTAGTGGGAAGAATATGTGGTGTAATCGCAAACCTCGCTCAAATCTATCATCACCATGAAAGCCTTCATAGACGAGGACTTACATGTATGATCAATTTGATCGATTGTATCCTTTGAGTAGACAAGGCATGGTACTTAAGACATAAATTCATGTTGCATTGATGTTGCATTTGATAATTATTAATCACTACCGGTGTTTGACTTGAGAAGCTAATTTTCTATTTGTTCCTTCCTCTCTCTTCTCTACATTTCTTTCCCCCATACAGACAGATATATTCTTAGTATGTTACAATGTAGTTGGTGTTGCATCACAAGCAAATGTAGCAACCAAATGGATACCCGAGTTACAGCATCACGCACCAGGCGTTCCTTTTATCTTAGTCGGTAAGTACGGTATTAGGTAAATCATGTAATATTATATTTAGTATGGTTTTAATTCAAACCAGAACCATTTCAATAAAACCAGAACATTCTGCAAAATTAAACTTTTGTATACTGGTATTGTAAACCACAGTAATTTTCCAATATTGTGAAATCTTCATAAGTAATGCCCATAAGAGGGCGCTAGACCTCTGACTATACAAGAGCCCTTTAAAAAAAAAAACTTACCTGTTTAAGACTTACAGGGAATTTGTTTCTACCCTTGTGCAATAAACAAGGTACAGGATTCAAATCCTGACCCCAGCACTAATGCCCTTTGGCAAGATATTAATCTACATTTGCCACTCTCTACCCAGGTGTTGTGAATGATTTTTGTATTCTTTACAAACAGGAGAGTTGTCCTTGACTGTATCACAATCCACTGAACAAATTGCCAGTTTGAGATTCGCATGGATTTAATGATGTAATATTTCAGGCATTCTGTTTCTCTTATTCTTCTACTTTCACACAAATTAACTTACATGTATTACAAAAGTTGGATCGCCTTTTGATATGATATGATTACCATAACTTATATCTTTTCAGGTACCGAAATTGATCGAAGGAAATTTTTTATTTCAACTTTTGCTGTTCTGTTTCTCTTATCTCTTCTCCTGTCACACAAATTAACCGCAACCCGGTGACTTAAGCCCACGCACGCCAACTATTCCCCACTCATGACGAGGGATAGTCAACCTCTTCGAAACGTTGAGCCACTCCTACTACCTATCCTCTCCAACCGCCTCTATAGTTCTCTTTAGAACTATAAGCTCAAGCAAGATTACCAACAGTCCTTTTCAGGACTCCCCAATTCCTCCCCCCCCCCCTCTCTCACATGGTGCAACCGTAAGCCTACTGTATAACTACATGTACTAATGTTGGATTGCCCTTTGATGTGATATGATTACCATAACTTGATTTCATATATCTTCTCAGGTACCAAAATAGATCTGAGGGACGCCCCTGACCATGTCATCTCCCCTGCAGACAAGGGCAAACTTCCCTTCAGGAAAGAACAAGGCACGAGGGAAGCCAAGAAACTAGGAGCAGTAGCCTACATGGAATGCTCAGCTTTAACACAGAAAGGCCTTAAGGATGTAAGTAGCCGGTAGTTACTCCCACATTTGCTCCGCCAACATTAGAGTAGTGTTGTCCAGGGCCCCGTCTTACAAAGAGTTGATATCAATCACAACTATGTGCATAAGAGATAGGAGACTGCAAACTTGCGATTGATTGGAGGACTTGAGATTGATTTGGATCAATCGCAACTCTTTGTGAGACGGGGCCCAGGTTACTGGTTTTAAACACTAGAGCCTGCTATGAAGTTCACCGAGAAATCATTTAAGGCAACGGGTTGGAGCAGGGCGGATTCAGTGTTTGGGGTTGGTGTGATCATGACACCATTGTTTAGCTAAAAATTGTTGGGAACCAGCAACCTTGACAACTTTGCCAGTATGACATCACACGTCGGTACTCTATAAGCCCCTTTGGAGATAGCACTTGTACAAATGAGTATATCAACAGAGATCCTTTAAACATGGAGAAGTCCAACTTTAAGCATTTTACAATCCTCACTGCCAAAGTGATGGAGGTGCTTCATGAACACCCTATATGTGCCCTCTTGAAAAGAATATTTCCACCTGTGTATTATAGAATGTAATGCCGGTGCATAAATGAATAATGATTACATACCTTTTATAAGCATGTACCAAGTATTCCTCTAGGTGGGTTTTACAATTTCGCACAAATGACCCAACAAATTATTTTCTCACAGTAGCATTATAGTCCAGTAGACGGTACCATAGACCATGTACATGACCTGGAAAAGTTGATAAGTACAAGGATTTTTTGTTAATTCATGTTCTAGATGGGTATTGAAGTAAATTCAGCTTGGTTGCCAGCTTGGCAACCTTGAGCAACTTTTTTTACAGCCTAATTAGCATAATCATCTAATTATCATATGTGCAATATGTAATAATGTTGCTAATCTCAATCCAGGAAGCCTGAAAACATGGACAATACGACTTTTCAAGGGTTTTCTATGACAAGGAATTCATTTATGACACCAATTTTTATTTTTAAGTAATACAATTGTCTTAAATAGCATAATTAGCATAATATGTACAATATATGGACTTCATTGTCATTGTTTATCTATAAAGCCTAAAAATGGTGTAATGCAACATTGTAAATCACATTTGAATGATTAATCATTAATTCATGAGAAGATATTCCATGTATAATTAGTCTAATTAGCATAATAATCTAATTAGCATATTATGTGCAATATGTAATAATGTTGCTAATCTCAATCCAGGCAGCCTGAAAACATGGATAATACGACTTTTTTTAGGGTTTTCTATGACGAGGAATTCATTTATGACACCAATTTTTTTATTTCAAGTAATGCAATTGTCTTAAATAGTACAATGAGCATTAATGAGCTAATAAGCATGTGTACAATATATGGACTTCATTGTCATTGTTTATCTATAAAGCCTAAAAATGGTGCAATGCAACATTGTAAATCACTTTTGAAAGACTGATTATTAATTCAAGAGAAGATATTCCATGTAAAAATATAGATGTAGTATAATTAGCCTAATTAGCATATATGTGCAATATGTAATAATGTTGCTAAGCTTAATCCAGGAAGCCTGAAAACATGATTAATATAGTAATACTTTTCCAGGAATTCTGCTTGAGCAACGTCGGGCTTGTACTCTCAATGGTTCTAGCTTTAGTAAACATAGAAAGATAATTAGCCTAATTAGCATATACACTGGATGTGCCAAATGTAATAATGTTGCTAATCTCAATCCAGGAAGACTGAAAACATGGATGACTTTTTCAGGGTTTTCCATGACGAGGGATTCAGTTGTGACACCAGTTTTTATTTTTAAGTAATGCAATTGGCTTAATACGTAATTATTGTACTAATAAGCCTAATTAGCATTATTTAGAATTATCAATTATTTGGGACTCTATTTAGCTTCACAAATTGTATGTCCAATGTGGTGGTTATCTTGGTCTTAAGGCAATGTTGTCGAACCTCATGACATGTCTAGGAAATGGCGGGGTCATCATACGCATTGATGGCTGGGCTTCAGTCATTGGATTTAGAGAGACTGTCGGAAACACTGAATATGGTTAAGCAGATGATAATGATGGAATTGATGATGTAGTGAGACAGGTACGTACATAGGCCAGGGATGTTGAATACAACAGTGCGAACTATGATCTGTCTATGTTTACCAAAGCTAGAACCACTTGAGAGTACAAGCCCGACGTTGCTCAAGCAGAATTCCTGGAAAAGTATTCCTATATTAATCATGTTTTCAGGCTTCCTGGATTAAGCTTAGCAACATTATTACATATTGCACATATATGCTAATTAGGCTAATTATACTACATCTACATGGAATATCTTCTCTTGAATTAATAATCAGTCTTTCAAAAGTGATGTACAATGTTGCATTGCACCATTTTTAGGCTTTATAGATAAACAATGACAATGAAGTCCATATATTGTACACATGCTTATTAGCTCATTAATGCTCATTGTACTATTTAAGACAATTGCATTACTTGGAATAAAAAAACTGGTGTCATAAATGAATTCCTCGTCATAAAAAACCCTTGAAAAGTCGTATTATCCATGTTTTCAGGCTGCCTGGATTGAGATTAGCAACATTATTACATATTGCACATATATGCTAATTAGATTATTATGCTAATTAGGCTAATTATACTACATATACATGGAATATCTTCTCATGAATTAATTATTAATCTTTTTTAAGCGAGTTTCAATGTTGCATTGCACCATTTTTAGGCTTTATAGATAAACAATGACAATGAAGTCCATATATTGTACATATTATGCTAATTATGCTATTTAAGACAATTTGTATTACTTAAAAATAAAAATTGGTGTCATAAATGAATTCCTTGTCATAGAAAACCCTTGAAAAGTTGTATTACCCATGTTTTCAGGCTTCCTGGATTGAGATTAGCAACATTATTACATATTGCACATATGATAATTAGATGATTATGCTAATTAGGCAATACAAAAAGTTGCTCAAGGTTGCCAAGCTGGCAACCAAGCTGAATTTACTTCAATACCCATCTAGAACATGAATCAACAAAAAAACCTTGTACTTATCAACTTTTCCAGGTCTGAAAAATTTCTACAGGACTATTATCAGTCTGGCTTGGGAACAATTTAAAGACCAGTCATTGTTATCATTACCAGTTAAATGGAATGGGACTAGCATTTTGTTGTTGTTAATGAGATAACGAATTGCTCTAATTTATACACCATTCTCATCTTATCTATTATTCATTTCAATAATATTTTCGACTGAGTTAATATCTGTTTATAGTGTAGGTAAATCAACCATACAAACAGAATGCTGGTACAACTCATTCTAATTTTCTATGACACATGCAATAAACTGACAGTAAAAGAGATTTTCTTTGTGTTTTTACCCTCCTCTCAAACCTTTTTTTCTCTCCCTCTCCAACCTTTTTTCTCTCTCCCTTCCAGGTCTTTGAGAAGGCTGTAATGACAGTGCTGAACCCTCCCAAGCCAAGGAGTAACAAAAAACCCTTATGTCGTATTATTTGAGTCCAGCATAGCGCCATCTATTGGCAATCCCATGTACAGTCCTTTTTTTTCTTCTTCGTTCCATCATCTATAACAGCTGTGGTCCACTTCCGTTTCACGTCTTCTGTATCTAATCTCTCTGCTGCACGTCGGCCGCGGCGGACGTACGCAGAGCGAGAACTTTGAGAATCGTTCAGTGGACTCGTATGCAGGATAAAGAAGGGCTTCGTTTGGACTTTGTACAGAAATAATTTATCTTCCATAAAAATGGTTGATAAATACTTCTCCAAGGCTCTTCTTTCTCCTCTATATTGGGACGGATAAGCTGAATTTTGTAGCAGCTTGGAATTGTTAAATAATATGCTTCTTGTTGCCCGTTTCCATGGCAACGAGATGCGTTTCATCCTGCATCGTGACCATTATACTAATAGGGGGAGCGTATGCTTCCTTGGGGAAAGCCACATTGGAGCTTATTGTGTTATTAATCTTTATTTTATTTGGGGAAGCACCTCGGGAGAAATGCCTTCAAGATGAAATACTGTATTTGTTGGATCCCTTTTCTTAACAAGCAGCCAATCTGGGGCCCGTTTCACAAAGCCTTTTTTCAGTGACAAATGTAAAAAATCAGTGACAAATCTGCTGATAACCAATCAGAAGCAAGGATTTCAGTAGCTTATAACAACAACTGTTATTTGTCACTGATGACAAGTTTTGTGAAACGCCCCCCCTGAATCAGGTGTTGATCAAAGAGTGATGCGAGTTTAGAGAAAATATGCCTAGGCTTATATTTATTCCTAGCAACAGTTATGTATTCCTTGATATTATTGGTAGCGATGTATTAGACTTTTGATGGTCCATGCATCGGCATTTCCAAGTCATTTGGTCATTTAGTGTCCCATATGTCACAAATTTTATGGAATTATGAACATGAAATTGACATCAGAAGAATAATTTACTTTCTATTTTGTCTGATACAAGCTCCAGTAGGGTTTGCGCAAATTGATGAACTATTGAGGTACATGCATACTACATAAACTCTTTTGTGATCGGTAATGTATGGGACAATAAAAGCTTGGATTTGCTGACATACGGACCATACAACCTAAACCTTCAAATTTTCATCCAGACAATAAATTTAAGGTAGATACATAACTCCTGCTGCCACTTCTACGATAAACATTCTCATCTGTCTGTACATTGTTATCCCAACAAATTTTGACATACGTTGGACTAGGACCATTCGTTGTGTGTAATGGTCTGTCGTTTTATACTTCGCTATGCATTTATACAGGATGAGAACAAGTTTTTGTTGATATATCAGGATAAAGACCATCAAAATCTTTGCATTCTCACACAATATGGAATTCTCGAGTCCAAAAAAGCAATTTTTTAAATTAACTTATAAATATCTATACATCTATATATATATAAATATATATATATCTGTTGTACAAAAATAATATGCATGATTTTCTTCCACCTTTAAATGTTCAAATGGTCACTAGAATATCACTTTTCATTGAGAAAATACCGGTATTGATTAATAGTGTTAGCTCTATGTATTACTCCTCTACGCTCGAGTTTATATTCTTTGTATATATACGTACAGTCCCTCTCTCTCTCTCTCTCTCCCTGTATCTTATTTTCTAAGTGTCTCTCTCTTTTGGTGTACTGACAACAACTTGTATGGTATTGATGATTTTGATGGCATTTGGGTAAGGTGAAGGAAATGGTACACTTTTGAATGACATTTTATAAAAAGGTTGAAAAAATGAAAAAAGTGTTCTTTAATGACCCCAGAATAAGTTATAGTTGGTCATGTCATCCTTTAGCATCTAAATTGTCCAGAAAAGCCTTTTCTGTATTAAACTTTCAGGACTACCTTGGGCCGACCTTGCAAGTAAATAGTAGATTGGTCAATTTTGGTTTATCAATGAATATTAGTGAGGCACATAGAAAGCAAATGCAAGAACTACGCCTGAGCTTTGGAAGAAACTAACCCTCTGTAAAATCGCCAGGTTTGATTCTTTGGTGTAAAGGCACACAAGGAGGCAGCCCTGCAAAATGGTGTGATAACATTTTTTAGCCTTATTCATATATGTGTAAATATCTACTACAATGATTTGAATGAAGTAATTATAGACAAAATTGGAGGGAGAAAATGGGAAAGGAGAAAAGCAGAAATATTGTGAAGATTAACGTGTGTGCCTGTTGATGTATAGTGAAAATTGAAGTGGATTTTTTTTTGCCCAAACTTTGATAGGAAACACATCTGTCAGTTGTTGCAAGTATTGTTCGTTTTTATTATCTTTCTGTGTGAAATTGTGAATTTGAATATGCATTCTTTAATGGAAATATTATTAATGAAATTATTGTGATGCTCTAAGAATTTATTTCCTTTTTTAAAACAAATTTTGTTGTGCAGGCACAGAAAAAGTGAGGATTTTTGTATTTTTGTTTTGTACAGGCACGGAAGATTTGTTAGATTTGCAAGGGAATGGAGTTTTAGTGAGTTAATTTGATTGATTTGATCCTGGGACCCACTGATTAGGTGTTCAGTGCTGTAACCACAAGGCCACATCTAACCTAGCCACATCACTGCTTATTGTTTTTGTTTTTTTAATGTAGACTTTATTTGTATAATATATTCAGTTCTTATATAATGGTACCAATTGAGTACAGTAACAAATAATGCACCTTCAGAACTTCTTTCTTCTGTTTTTTTTGCATTTATCACGTTTATGTTTTCAAGAACGATTGTAATTGCAGTGATTCAAGTTTTATTGAATTGTATGAACTCTGGTGGCTTAGGAAAATGAAGCGGCATGAAAAAAACGTGTCAGGAATGCAAAATGCATAATTTCTTATTCCATCGAGGTAGAACCATATAACAGCTAGTAAGCCAGTCTACTTCCTTGATTGGACATATCATTTCTAAAAAAATGTCATTGAAGCTTCTCAAATTACGACTTTTCATCAACAGATGCTCAAACTATGTGTATGTTATGTATTTTGCGTGCTTGACGCGTCTTTTCGTGCTAATACAGTTCGCTAAGCTGTGGTTACACCTCATAAGTCATTCCTTTTTTTTTCTTCACAGATGAATTATGTCAAACACCAAAAAAAAAAAAAAATCCTCCATTTTTCTATTCTTTCTTTTCCTTGTTAGGTATGGCATTTCAATGATCAATTTTGTATATTTTTAGTTCTTTTTTTTTTAGTATAATGCTTCGTAGAATTACGTTTTTTTTCAAAAAAAAATCACGCCTGTTCTTCCAAACACTTTCTTTTCTTTCTTTTCTTTCTTTTCTTTCTTTTACTAGTTACTGGAATTTCTTGGGAAGATAAGTTACGCCAGTTTCGTGTTATGTGTCGAGTTCTGATGAAATATATTAGAATGAAAATTTGTGTATGGAGAATTGGTTTTGAAAGAAGTGCTTGTAAGTCTAGTACCGTAGACATACAACAGAATTGTTAAATGGACATTAAATGTAGATTTTCTTGTTTACCTATTATGAAATTAACCTTGTGAAGATTCACTTCAGCATCTTTTTGCGAAACAGTCAGAAGGACAAGTTTGCAGGCATCACGTTATAAGCACGTGTTACCGGTAATTGGAATACAAGCATTTCAGTGGCATTTCGAACTTGTACTGATAAACAAATTTTGTGAGCTGCTGCTCAGAAAATATGTACATGTATATTATGGATGCTGATACCCATTTTTATGTATGCTGCATGATAAATAGCTATACACAAGGGAGCATCTCACAAAATGTTTTATTCTTCAGTTTTTTTTCAATATCCTTCTGGGACTGGTTTGATATCACCGATAACGAAAACCATGAAATTGTTTCCAAATCGGTCTCCTGAAGTTTATGTGAAAAAGGGGTTCGATAGTTTAGTTGCATGTTCCAGCTCACCAATTTACACTAATGAGAATGGATGGAAACAGATACTTCAATATAAGTACCAGAAATCTGACAGGTAATGTCTGTGACTCATAAGGAATAAACATACAGAGATTTAAAAGCTTTATTTTATGTACTGGCATCTGTCTTTTCCACAATTCTCTTAATGAACTTGTTAGCTCTTTAACATTGTATCCACTATAATCTGCACTGTGTATATTTAGTGAACATTTTGTAAATTTTACATTTTGAAAATGATTCAGTTTTGATATGTTCTTCTGTAGAGCTGAGAAAGGGGATCCAAACTTTGCAGTTTTAGACCTGACAGGACTCTTCAAAGACTTTCGAACAATTTGTTCAGAGAATTCTTTTGAAGCATAAAATCTTTGAAGAAAATGTATGGATGTTTTGAAGAATTTCTTAGACTTTTTTTTGAAGGAAATTAATAGTATTGTTGGAGAATTAAAGCCATGTCAGTTTCTGAAATCTGTGTGAGAAACCAAAGAGCTTGTATCGAATCTCATGTCACTTAATTGGCTGCTGTACACCTGTGTATGAAAATCACTTCTAGATGAGATATGGTGTTTTGAAACCCTTTTGCTCTTCATTCCACTAGAGTTCAAATCTGATGCGAGATTCAAGCTTGGTTTATGTCAAGCTTATCAAAGGAAGTTAGAGTGAGGTCGAAGTTTTCCCCTTGGTCGACACGACTAACGTCCTTGCGTCTGGTCTGGTCGAACTGCAGTGACCTCGGTCACACCGCCAAACCGACTCAAGACTTACTTTTCGGTCTGTTGTCGTTCTTTTCAGTGTAACTCGGGTATTGGTACAATCCAGGCATTTGAATGTAGAAAGCACATCATTCATAGCAACTCCTATTTACAAAACTTCTTCAAAGCTCATTTGGTTTTCTACAAAATGTTTTGGACTCTTTGGAGTTGACCAAATCCTCCACTTGAGATAGCAACTTAACCAGATATCATAAAGATGTGTATAATGTGTAATTGTTTATTGTATTGTAATCTATTCTTGTATATAATACAGAGATACGACGGGGGAAAAGTCAGTATACCAAATGCACCAAATGGATAGATGGTGCTGTTTGGGGCCGTGTTCCTCCCCTTTTTGTATGCCTCCAACCATTTTTTAAGATGAAATTGTAAGGTGATGGGCACAATTATTATTTTTTATTTTTTGGCAGTGGAGAAGTTTACATGTAGCAAGAAAATGTGTGGCTGATGTTTTAATTATGTATGTTGATAATTGATGATGAATATGTTAATAAATGCCTGGTCTTTAACGCAGGAATTCAATTATGGAAATTGGAGAAATTGGAAATGGTATTTTGTTTCATGCGAGTGTGATGTTTGTGTATAATGATGATGCATGCATACATGTCTAGCTTATGAATTCTAAATTAAAAGGACATAATATAGAAGCCAAAGTTCTTGAGATCAGATGATATTTTACAATTCATAGAAAAGATTAAAAAGGGAAAATCTTTTTGACAGATGATCAAAATGAAAGTGAGATGCTCAAATGAGAACAAAAAAATAATGAAAACTTTGTTTTTAGATTTTATTACATAATGAAAAATTGGATATTATACATCATATTTTGTACATAAATGACATTTCCCACTTTCTTCTTAGTATTTGTTTTATGAACATTAGTACTCCCAGTTCTACAAGTAAAAAAAAAGAAGATGTCTGTTATGATATGAACTAATGCCCTTAAACGGACAACAACAAAAAGTTATATACACAACATGAATGATACATTCAATATCGAGATCATGAAATATGAACCACGTTTTCTTCTTAAGCTCTCATTATTCTCTCTACTATTCCTCATCAAGATTCTACATTGCGGGCTGGCTGCAAGAAGGCCGTAAGGAGCCGCCACTGACATTTTGTCAACCGAGGGCTAAAAGGGCGTAAATGGTAAAATAATCTAGAGTTAATTGCCCTTCTCGATCCAAACAGATGATTTTTATCAAACCTTATTAGGTTGGGGCAATAAGGGTATAACTCCAATTGGCAGTGTTGTGTGCAGTCTTGTTTTTAGAAATTCCTCACCCTGTGAAAAGGATTCTAGGAAATTAAAAATGTAGAAAAATAGCACCTTTGCATTATCCTTCTGTGAGTCTTGACGCTCTAGGGCTGCTGATAATATCCGCACTTCTTCAGAAGTGCATAGGGACGTTATATCTTAATGTGATATGCGTTACAAGAGAATGGTTCATTATCATTTGTTATTAATTCTAACCTTGTTTAACCACTATCAAGCTGATTCTGCACTTTAGGAACAGGGATAATATATCTCAAATTTTAGATACATGTAGATGAGATTAGAATAAACCTGATTTGGGCCCTGTTTCATAAAAACTTGTTATCAATACAAAATGCTAAATTTCTGAAGAGATAAAGAAATCCTGTTTAATCCAAACAGACGACATCAATTTGATGAAAAATTAGAGAAAATAGAGAATTACGTGTATTCCTCCACTTTCTATAATCTTCCACATTACAAGTACATAATTTATTTAATATATAGTCATCGAGGTGTATAAAGAGTGTATTGCTATGGGGGTAATACATTCTACATAACACAACGGCAGTTTGTATTATCATTCATATGTTCATATCACACTAAAAATACTCTGCACTACATAGCATAGCACTAACACCAGATTTAACACCAGTAGAAAGAAGATCGATACACCCTGGTGTTAAAAATGAAAATTTTCTAATCGATGTTTGAAAGAGCATACATATACTGTATATATATATATATATAAATTTTGAAATCATTCCTCTACAATTTTGAAAGAGAAAAATAGACATCTGCCTAGAGCATGCTTGGGGCAAGACTAGTGATTGTATGAATAGCCTCACATCAAGACAAAGCAGAAATAGCACTGATGACTTTCTATTTGTTACAAATATTTGACACAGTCTTTTTCATCAGCTACGCATAAACACCAAATCTGAAGAAGAATATAATCGGTGTCAGAAATGGTCCATAAATATAAATGCCCGATTTAAGAAAAGTTTGAAAGCAACTCCATACCTATGACAAATATAATCAACGTTTCTCACAAAGGTCATTCACCCCAAATTGAAAGTTCATTCAAACTTTTTTTCTTCATTTACGTTAAGCAACACAGCGAGACATTTGAGGTTAAATTCGTATTCGAAGCAAAAGTGGGAAGAAAAAAAAAAGGTTTGAAATAAGTATGCAATGGAATTAAGACATTGTACAGTAAGCGCAACTTTTAAATCCAACACAGTCACTATACCAAAGATGCCCCTTTTCACCAGGGGTTTATATAATAGTTGCTTAACCATACTCAGGTGTATGGTGTAACACAATTTTACTTTTGACAAAAAAGTGAAGACTTTCATATGAGAAGAAATATTAACTATTTTGATCCCAAAAGCTCAAATTACACCAAGTAATTTGACAGAACAGAACCAAAAGAATTAAACTGACAGAAAAGGGCATTTTGTTCCATCAAATCATTTTGGTTATGACAATATATCATCTCACGTTGACCCCATTGAGTTTTATAAGTTAATAAAAAACTAGTTTAAGTTCAGCGAGATTAATAATAATCTCAAAAAGTGGTGATTATTCAAATACATTCCTCACTCTGGCAGGCGTGACGAGACTTTAAAATAATTTTAGAAGAAATCACACCACAAATATATCCCACACTTTTAAAGCAGAACAGCCACAAACTATGCCTCGTACTGCAACCATGATGCAAGCTTTAGACCTTTAAAAAAAATATAAACAAGTACGGTACCCTTCTAGCACATAGCACACATGAACTGTTAAAAAGAAGGGGGGAAAAGTTTTTTAAATTAGCCAATCGATGCTTTCCCTTCAAGGAGCTAAACCCAAAAGCTCTCTAAACTACAACTATCCTTTTAAACGTAATCACTAAAAAATGCAGGCAACATTGACCATCCAATTTAACAAGTTTCATTAATAATATGCTACGAGCCCCTAAATAGTTCCACTATATACAACAAAAGTGTCGTGAAAAATATCCACAGAGATCTTATTACGATCCATCTACACACAAAATTCTACTTATCTGTGGTCTTATAAAGACCATAATCATATATTTTAAGAGGCATAGAGGAATTAACTGAATGTTTATTGATATAAGTTAACACCGTTATGACTCTTAAGCTGACTAACTAACGGTCTAAAACCACTAAACATACTAATCAAAACTTGATAGGCAATTTACACTATTCAAACAAAACAAAGTGCTACGAACTAAAAAACAGTGATATTAAAAGTGAAACCTGCTAGTTCCGAGACATAATATGTAGCTACTCAATATAAATACATGAAAAAGACTACAACTACATGTATAAAACGCAATAAAACATGATTTTCATGAGCAAAGAAAAGTGCATGAGGTGCATGGTGATAAATACAATGTTATGAGGCAGGAAATTGCAGAAGGTTCCAACAAGAATAGCAGTTGGGTCGCTGAGATAGCAAATAAATAAAGCATCTTCATCTCAAGGGATGAAATTGTCTTTCTCCTTGTAAAATCTAAGATTTGGAATGAGTTTTGAAGAAGAAAAAACAAGCTTTATCCTATAATACCCTTTCTCTCCAAATTTCAATACTCTGTAGCTTAAAGGGATCGTTTAACAATGTTAAATCTGAGATACACGGCCCTACGTGTTATCAGTGTCTGTGATATGGTGTAATATTGAAGCCCTAAAAAAATCGCGCTTCAAAATGATCAAGAAGTGCCTCAAAAAAGTAAAAATCTTTGGGTGACCGGTTTTACCATACTCGTTTTCCCCAATAGACTGTAGTGTTATGAAAACCGTCCGGCGAACGGTTTTCAAAATTTGTAAATTCAATCATAAATATCTTGATAATCAGACAGGCGATCGGCTTGTAAAAGTCATGGAGTTCCTGACTGACATAAAGGTTTATAATTATCATAGCAGCATGAGCTAAATCCTGGATTTTGTTTCAGATTCTGAGACAAAGTTACCGGATCCCTTTAATATAATTTGCAAAGCTCTGCATGGGCATTTTAGCCAGTTTTTTGTCTGAAAATATGCCCAAACAATGTCTTCACAACAAAGTTTTAATGACTTGGAGTATATTTACAATACTTGTACGATGGCAAAGAGGTAGGTAAATGATGATCTTTTGCAATTTACAGGTACATGTACATGATATATCACAATTGGGGGAGGGGTAGTTCCGTTCATTGGACTATGCATTCACTTCACCCTAGGAAAGTACATTATCTCTATAGGGTATTACAAACAAGTTTCAGGCAGGTCATTTCAAATTTAGTTTCATCATTATGAAAAGTAATTTAACCTGAGTTTTGCTTCCAAAAGATTGAAGAATCTCTACATTTTTACATAGTGAAAAGTTGTGTAACCCTAGGTTTACTTCCAACAGAAAATTCTAAATACATGAAGGAAATTTGATCTACTATTGGTCCATTTTGCTTTAGTTTGAGCATGGTTAAAGTGCATCATAGCTTGAAAATGTCCAGCTTGTTGTCCACAAATATTCAACCACTAACCAAAATTAGTAAAATGCCTAGTATACTTGATATTAAGCTAGTTGTTTGCTAAAATTTGTTTAAAAAAAAAGAAATCTTTTGTGTCACCAAGGAAAGCAGGGTAAAACTAATGGGAGTACCAAAGTGCTAACGTCATATTCTCTTGTCGTCCAGGTTACTGGTTCTAAACAACAGAGCCTGCGCATGAGGTTCACCACAACATCATTCAAGCAACAGGCTGGAGCAGGGCTATTTTAAGTGTTTGGGGCTGGTGTGATCACCACACCATTGTTTAGCACAAAATTGTTTGGAACCAGCAACCTTGACGACTGGGCCAGTATGACGTCACACCTCGGTACTCTATTTGAGTGCAAATTATAAACTATAACCTATAACAAAAATTCTTCAAAAGCATGGCATTGCAATATTGCTAATTGTTTCTTTCTTTTCTGAGCAAACTTAAAAAGGAGGTAGATAGTAGAGGAAAAAAATACTGTAAAATGATAGCGATTTCAGACACATTGTTACCCTGAATAACTAGCTCACTTGTTCAAAAATTTGTACATCATGTTTTATTGGGGAGGGGGAAGGAATCACCAAGAAAAAAAATAACCTCCAAGACAGCCTAGTTGCAAACTTTTGCATTAATGGTGTAAACAAAAAGGATTTTTTGTTGTTGCAACAGATGGTGTTTTGAGCACTCAAGATTAGAAAGGGCATTGTTGCCCCAAAAAAATCCCCTTGGAATTTACATTCTGTAATATGCAACAAAGTATGAATATTGTATCTTCTTGCCTCCATTGTGCTACCAATAATTCCATGGATATTTGCCAAACATTTGAGATCTCATTATTTGTATCTTGTAATGATCTGATGAAATTCAACTTTTCAACATTTCTCTCATTCACTTTACTTTCCATGGATACAAAATTCAAGTAGAAATACATAACAGAATATTTTACAATCAAGTTCTCAAATAATCTACCACAAACCATATGCAGTCAAGAAATACAAGATAATTCATTTGAAAATCAGAAGCCTATGGTGCGCAATACACAGCTTTAAGTTGGTCATCCATGTACAACATTCAATTTCTTTCTTTCTATTTTGTTACAAATCACAAAATACTTAGAACCTTTTGCCTACCTCGTAACGAAATTCAGATACAAAAAAAACGCTGTTACTAACAGCGACATGTAGTATTAGTTTCCCTGAGTTATAGCGTACCAATATGGCACATTATCACCTCTCCTCTTCCTCAACTTTTTAGTATTTACAACAACAAAACCAAAGATAATAGATGACAACTGCAGATAGATTTATTAACATTTCAACCAAAATGTGAGAAATATAAAACCAAAATGCACTTGACCTGTCTTCAGTGGCCATCTTCGCTATTTTAAGATGTCCTGTCTATATGGGTTCATTATGTGGAGTTCCTCTGGCATGAAATATGAGTTGCTGGACCTGAGTGGAACCTGTCTACAGTGGTCACGCTTACAACTTCCTTAGAGTGGCCATTATAGACAGGTTTCTTTGTACCAAGTTAACACTAAATACCATATCTCTATGCACTTCTACAGTTCTATTAAAACCACCTCATTATGTGCTGTTTACAAAATGGACTGAATTCTTGAATTCTTTATTCATATCTTGCTTTAGGGCACTATACTGATCAGTGTACAACCAAAAGATTTTTTTCTACCTTTCTATTTTGAAACTTAAACTTAAACCTTACACCAATGGAGACACTAGCACTATATTCACATTGGTGTATAGTGTAGGTGTTATGTTACTCTTGATTAAGACTAGCGATAAGGCTCTACTTTTCAAACACGCTTTGTTGGCGTTATCAACTTGACATAACATTGGATGGGATTATACCCATATGATTCATTTTGAAATGACACTTTAGGTCAAGAAAGATGAAAGATGATGGTTATTCATTGTCACCTATCTTCGCTACAGTGATCATAAGGCAGCAGACAGCAAGAAACTGTGCGAAGAATCACTTGGCTTGAGAAAGTTCAAAAGAGTGGACGAAAGCTTGCCAACTAAATTTTAAAGCAGGTACAACCCTGTAGAAGCTTAAACTACATGTAATAATTACCAAAACAATGAAAGGTTTCTTTATCACATTACATATACGCGTTGGCCATCACACTCGATATTAGACATTTCTTAGAAACCACTTTGAACTTCATTCATCATTCCAAAGTTTACTTGCTAATTCATAATTTCAAACCTCAAACATTTTGCTTTCAATTTTAAGGGACTCAATTTAAGAATATTACACTGTATTTATACAAATGTTGAGAGTCGGAGCGGCATTGACTCACTTTGTTTTGTGCACAGTTAATGCCCTTCTGGCTCTCAACAGACAATATATGATACACATATTTTTTCTTCAGATATCAAGAAGGGTGCCATTTCAGATTGCTTTCCGGGAGAATGCCCTTCGACGCTCAACAGATGTCACATAAAATATTGTCATACATCACAAATTAACCATTATGAAAGGGAGAGTCCAACCTGATAGTAAGTTAGTTTTAATAGAAACAGACAATCTGGGAGGAACCGGTCAGTGAAAGTTTGAGCAAATTCAGTCTTGATACAAGACTGCACTTGCGATAAGTTATAATTGTTTCCATGGAAACATAAGGACTGGCGCGGAACAGCTTCAATTAATAGCACGTTTAATAGATACATCTGTCTTACACTGTAGTACGCTTGACAGATCTAGATCTGCTCCTTCTCTCGCTACAGATTTCAAGCACAAACAGAATAAACAAAAGCACAAAAAAAGAGACAAAAACTTCCTTTTTTGTCGAACATCATCAAAGCAATGCATAGGAGAACAACCATCAGTATTAGCTGCATAATTCTGTACAAATATCATAAACCTACAAGTATACATGGAGTTCATAATAACATTCAATAGGCACCCGTCAGTTCGTATTTTTGTATTTTTTTGTTCTTAGTCTGTATAATCACTGAATATATACACTGTATGTGATACAGAGAATCGCATCAATATAAATACCTGATAAAATAATTTCCCCCTCTTCACCACAACTCTGAGCAATGCCCATGGTTGGATGCTTCATGTTTATACACACGTTAACACGCTAAAAGGCAGAATGTCGGTTGAGAGTCAGAGAGATGTTACTCAATTATTTGGGACTAACGCTCTTCTAGCTCTACAGATCCTAAGTGTGATGTTCTAGGAACAGTATTATTAGTCTGGTCCAACTTTTCTGGCCCTTATTGGTATCCGCAATAATTATATCAATCCATGTCCATTAACAAATGGCAGAAAACGATCTTCCTGTGCTTTTTAACGTGCGAGGACTATATGACCCTGTATGTAATATCTAAAACTTATGTAGATAGATATCCTCCGGTTAAGTTTCTTCTTCAAACATATTTCTTCACTGAGGTACGCTGAAGAGTTGATGACTTGATTAAATGCACCAAAAATCCATGCCATAGATTCTTATCAACCTGAAATTGGGAAAGAATGATGAAAATGTGATTTCTAGATAATTATTCTATGGAAAATGGGAAGATTTCTGGATTGGATTGAGCGAAAGTTGGAAAAAAGAGTGCCATTTGTAGACTAAACTGCTCCTGGTTTAATACACTATGTCTGTTTAAAGCCAGAAGGGCCTAACTTTGTGTCCAAGTAAATGAATTATCGCCCTCCTGGCTTTAAACAGATGATTTTGATCTATTTTGTGTACTTGATAACGGTGCTGTGCGTGTGAAAGTGAAACATGGACTGTGATAGTCTTTGTGTTTATGAGTCACTATTAGCTGTTGATCCTGACGTGGTGAATATTATCCTCTCGCTCCTGTTTCTCCATGAGTTTCATGAAGTTATACCGCTGGAAGAAAAGGTCCCTGGCGAAGGCATATAGCTCTAAGTCCAGAGGGTTCACCGCCCGCACCCCCTCCACCTCTGAGTCCTGTATTGGTGAGGCGTTTGCTATGGTCAGATTGGCCTGATAGAGGGGGGTGTTGAAGTTCATCTTAAACGTCCTCTCAAACAAGTACTGTGACTCTCGCTGGAATTCTGTCAACCCAAAGAAAGCCATGCTCTCCAGGTTTGCCTTTGCACTGGACAACATGACAAGGTTCCGCTCCTGCGTCGACATCCCCGTCTTGTTATAGCAATTGACGAGCTTAAGGTCCGCGAGCATGCGCGTTTGTCTATTGTTGGCCATGTTGGACGGGCAGGCCATGAACTCTTGCAGCGACACGCCCATCCACGTACTGCTTTCGAAGCACCGTGGGATCTCTTCCTCCGATGCGACGTGTCCACCGCACATGTGGCGCGTCATCTTCCATGTGGCCCCCCGCTGCGTGTGCCTCCATTCACTGATGTACCTTGAAACGGGGTTGCGTACCATGGTGATGTAGAAATATCTGCAGTGATACAAGAAAAAGAAAAAAAATAGATCAAAAAGAAATCGTCATCGAGAAGTGACATCTCTTTCAATGAGAATACAGTCAAACCTATCTATAGCGACTGCCAAAGGGAAACACAAAAAGTGGTCTTTGTAGACAGGTTCCTTTAGTAAATGATTCAATGAGAAACCATTTTCAAGGGAAACAACAAATGTGGTCTTTGTAGACAGGTGGTCACTAAAGCAGGTTTGACTGTATTAGGAAACGAGCTCCTGCAGATAATCATGAAATAATCAAATTTTGAAAGGATATTGTAGGAAGAGAAGTGATATGATACATAAAAGTGCTTTTAAAAGTGTCAATTGCAAACAGCCTCAAATGATCTCTGTCTAAATATGTATCAAAACTATTTTAGGTATGAGGCAGTCAGCCCACTATAAAGAGAGTTAACCAGACAAAATGTTGCCTTTTGCCACTTATTTATGGTGTAAATTCTACATTTTGCCTTGGTAGTTTTTATCACATCATTTATGAACAGGGATTAAGCGAACCAAACTTTATCCTGACTTAACCCCTGAATATTGCTTCTCGCCATTCATTTACATGATCAGTTTAGCTAAGGTCGGCTTTTGAGGCTGTATGTAATCATCAAATCTGGGGCCCGTTTCATAAAACTTGTTATCTCTAACAAATGCTGGATTTCTATGACAAATTTGCTCTCAGCCAATCAGATGCCATGATTTGAGTAGCTTATAACAGTAGCTTGTAAACTTGTTATTGATATCAAGTTTTATGAAACAGGGCCCTGGACAGCACCTCAGGGAACCTTACCTCCTCCTGATTTTAATCCTCTCCTTCTTATCCATTGCTTCTGGTACACAACCCTGCAGTTCTGTCCAGTCCGCATGAAGGCCACAAAGCCAGCCTGTGGACATCCTGCTGAAGAGCCATATCTGGTGCTTGCTCGAAGGACGGTAACAGGAACATCGCTTGTGGGTCTTGATGCACTCGCACGGCGAGCTCAGGTCCAGGTTCCGCGTCAGGTGCTTCCCGAGGGTTGTCCCGCCCGTCTTCTGCATGTGCAGGAAGACGATGACGTCATTGCCGTTGATGTGGAAGATCAGGTCGCGGTCCAGGACATCGTCAGGGAAGTTCTGGTGATGGTACTCTGACGGTTGGTGTAGCTGGGTGGAGGTGATGGACAGGGAGTGTCGGCCCGTGGCGTAGTGGACATACTTATGCTCCGTCGAGCAGTTGTAGATGATCAGGGCCAGAGTCAGGAGCAGGGACAAGACAAAGCCGTATCGCCACTTGCGCAGGATCGTTGGGAACGGTTGCATGACAGGGGAGACGTCTGGATCACGATTATCGATCAAAACATCTAACACACGCCCTCGCATGGGGGAAAACAAATCATATGTCGCGACCCCTGTTCGGTACAACTGTTCTGGCTGAAGTGCACACTAACAACTACTAATTAGTTGCAAACTTGATTCTCGTAGCTATTAGAGGAAAATGTTTCAACTGTGCCTCAAGATATAGAAATCAACTTCTGAAGAAAATAAATCACTTCATTCAAGATAAAACCAAGGCATAGCTTCAAAGCTTGATCAAGTTTGGTCCAAGGTTATCCACAGTACAATTTCTAGCTTTTTACAAACCACCTGCATAACTTCTCTGCACCACTCTTAAGAACCGCCCAACTGCATCGAGGGGTTGTACTTTTCTTGCTGAATTCCGATGCTACGACGACCTCATCAAAGTCAGCCTAGTTCGTCCATCCACAGGCATTCTGCTGGTGTTGTTCGAATCATACAGCGCCGGATCCGTGAAGCCATTCATGAATGCTGCAAGGATGCGTAAGGGCTTGGCATCGTCTCACCTAGCGAGGGAGTCCTATGAACGAAACGAGCAATCAATCGGATGCCTTGCTATGCCGAGCTCACCGCCGCATTGCTCCGATCAAAATGAAGTTTGTTGGAGGCGTCCCGCTGTGAAGTTATATAATTGGCAATCTGTGCAGAGAGGTGAGAGAAGAAAAGAAGGTTGATCGACTTAGAGTGAGAAAAATAAAACAGCTTTATTGAAAGTACATTGAAGGCGGGCATGGCAAGGATGAGTTTGGCTTCGGTCTTTATGATGCCAAATTGAGAGAGGGATAGCTCACTAGCTTGCCAATCATCGGCTTACGATGGAGAGAGGAATGAGAGACTGATATCGGTTCGGTATGAACCCTTGCAACCAGGGGAGATTTCTGCCATGGGAGCCAAATATAGTTCACTATATGCAACTCTACAAATAAAAAAAAACATGAGTAAAGCATTGGTTATCCCAGAGAGAACAAGTTTACCCAGTATATTTTATTTGATCTTTATATATCCCTGTTCCCTCCAATTTGTACCCACCTTCTCTCTCTCTCTCTCTCTCTCTCTCATTAACTCCCTAATTCTTTCTCTCTCTAACTCTTGATCCTTGTCATACCCTGTATCTCCATCCCTCACTCACAATCTCTCCATGGATCTCTTTCTTCCACTCTCCATCTCTATTTCTATCTCTCTCTCTCTCTCTCTCTCTCATTAACTCCCTAATTCTTTCTCTCTCTAACTCTTGATCCTCGTCATACCCTGTATCTCCATCCCTCACTCACAATCTCTCCATGGATCTCTTTCTTACACTCTCCATCTCTATTTCTATCTCTCTCTCTCTCTCATTAACTCCCTAATTCTTTCTCTCTCTAACTCTTGATCCTCGTCATACCCTGTATCTCCATCCCTCACTCACAATCTCTCCATGGATCTCTTTCTTACACTCTCCATCTCTATTTCTATCTCTCTCTCTCTCTCATTAACTCCCTAATTATTTCTCTCTCTAACTCTTGATCCTCGTCATACCCTGTATCTCCATCCCTCACTCACAATCTCTCCATGGATCTCTTTCTTCCACTCTCCATCTCTATTTCTATCTCTCTCTCTCTCTCATTAACTCCCTAATTCTTTCTCTCTCTAACTCTTGATCCTCGTCATACCCTGTATCTCCATCCCTCACTCACAATCTCTCCATGGATCTCTTTCTTCCACTCTCCATCTCTATTTCTATCTCTCTCTCTCTCTCTCTATTTCTATCTCTCTCTCAGTTTCTATCTGTCTGTCTGTCTGTCCATCTCTGTCTGTCCGTCTCTCTCCCCTCAATCTCTCTACGTGTCTTTCCATCTCCAATTCTCTTTCTCACAATCTCTCTCCATATCTTACATCATCACAAGTCTTGCCCTTTTCCTTTAACATTTTCTTTCTTTCTCCCAACAGCCTTCCCTCTCCTTTTATCCATCCCTCTCTCATCGCCTCTCATCTTCTCTATCTTAAATTTTCTCTGCTCTTTACCAAAATCTGACATCACTCACTCACTCACTTGCTCATTTCATTATCGCTCTCATCTAAATTAGAGTGCTGCACTATTTTCCTCCACGTCATGAATATGCGAGCGATATCGATCAAGATGGCCAGATCATCAATCATAAGCACCCCAAAAATTGATCACCATACTTCTTCATCTTGCTCTAAGACACGGCCTGTTCCCATTAGACTGTTTCCCCAAACTACTACAAAACCAGACGGTTTTGCACTCATGAAATGTTTGTGAGGTTCGAGAATGGTTCATGCTGTGAAATTGTTGAATCCCAACTGATCCAGCTCTGAAAGTTTGCATTTTGTGAATTTTTCTTGTCTTGAAAATAGCTCTTGTTTAGGAATGACTAAGGTTTCATCTTGTGAAAGTTTGGGGTTTCGCTGTATCCACTACCTCTCGACCCTTTCCCCAATATGCATTGAGTGCAGTAGAACAGTAAGGGTAGTGGGACAGCATGCAATATAGTCAGTAAATGGGACTACATAGTACAGCTAAACCACATTTCATCTCATTTAGAAATGGGCCCCATAAAAGGGTCCGTTCCCTCTGCTCTCTCTTCAATGATCTTTCCCTCATCTCAATCCCTTTCCTATACAACACTGCACAGCATCAGCACAGAAAATGCGATCCAACACAACGCGGTAATCAGTGAGTGGGACCACAGCTCAAATACATTTCAAAACAAGTCCCATGTCATTGAATATTGGATCTGAATATTGAAACCCGCTATGAAAACACCGTAGATAGGGCAAGAAGGAGGGTTCATTACCTCGCTTTGTTATTCCCCTTGTCTAGAGGAGACAATATCCTGGGGCTGATACAAACCCACTAGCCCATTAGCCCTCGGGCCACTTGAATAAGATCATGTGCAAGCGCATTCAAGTCACGCACATACCGAAAGTTGGTATGCACAGCCAGCATTACAATCTTTGATTCTAAAACATTGCAAACGGGTGAAAATCTGTTTTCGAGCACAGGTCAACAAAACCTACAAGAAGTCACCTTGGTAAACAAATAATTAACTTAGAATTACATAACAATAGAATTTCTATAATCAAACATCTTTATAGAAATATAAAATTCTCCTATTCATCAATCTGAGTTTGGACACAAACTATTCAAAGTTCATTTCATCATGACTTTAATAAACGAAAACAAAATGATATAAAGCTTGATGAAAATTTAAAATCTTGTAGACTTGTAGAAAATGACAGCACAATTTATGTATGGGACTATGCATAGTATCGGTAAGCCAAACGGATTCAGTAGCGAATATATCAATGTCTATTATGCATTTTTTTTTCTGTAAAAATCAATTGGCATAATGTTATTACTATGATATTCATTACTTTTATTATATTCATTCATTACTATCATTATATTCATTCATTATTATCATTATAAATCATCATCTTTATCATGATTATTGTCATAATTTTTGTCAGTATACTTATATTATTCCATTACATTATGATATACTTAAGCAGTCTTTAGCATCAAAGGAAAGTTCTGCAAGAAATCAAAATTCCATCATAATCAGAACTCACAACTAGTTTCAAATCTAGATTTTTTTTTTCATCTTTGAACATGGCTCCAGATTTAAAATTACCCTCTTGCCTTCCTATTACTGTCACCCAGCTTCAGAAGTAAATTATCTCTCGCAATCATGCATGTTTGATTTATTTGCATCCGTCCAATGAATCTCTGGGGTCACAGATGCTTCGGTGGCATCATACTTGTCTCATTTCATTACTTTATTTCTTCCATTTCTCCATAATAATCCATAATCCATTAAGCTTCTTGGAACACTTTTAACTTCTGTTCATTTCTGTCTGTCTCTGCATCTTTAAGAGATTACTTTTTGAAAATTCACCACTAATATAATGAGTTCTTTGATTTGTAACACTCCCATCCCCCTCTTAACAGCTCCTCTACTTGTAAAATCCTCTTCATGACACCCAATTTCTAAGAAATATACTTTCAGACATAAATGTCTTTTTTATTTCCGTCTATAAACTGAACGTGCGAGGCAATCATTTCCTAAGCACAGGAGACACTGCAGGAATAGGAATGAGCACTCTGCTTCAGAGAAATGAGAAGTCAATGGGGAGATTTAAAAAACCAATTAGAAACAAAATACAAGAAGGAAACAACAGGTAAATAACACACTAAGTGGATATTGAAGTTGTTTTTCTTAAATAAATTTGTTTGTTCCTTTTCATTTTTAAAGAAAATGACTTCAGAGAATTGATTTCGGAAATTATCATGCAATTTGTTTCATTTGGATGATTTTAAGTCCTCAGAAATCGTACAGTGAGTCCTGTTTACTAACCAAAGCCATAAGCGCAATTGCATGGCCAGAAGTCGATGTTACCTTTAAAGGAAAGTGGTAAGCTGTGTAGCTAATAGGCCTGCAGTCTAAAGGGAGCCCATATCATTTGAAATCTTAATCTAAACTGACTGATTGCATTTATTATACATTAATCTTAATGACGCATTCATCTCCGAGACGATCTTGGAATTCTTCAACTGGAATTTTCCAGAGCGAGAGTGTATAACCCTTTTTATTCTATTCATGTGTCTCTTCAGATTATATCAGCATCAGAGCTTTCAAACAAAATTTAAGAACTATTGTTAAAGCTGTTCATATTTGCTAGGGGATAACTTTGGTTATTTTCACAAATTGTCCCAGGTAGCAAATATAGAATCATTATTTTAGCTGGTTTCACAAACTGACATATGTGCATAGGCTTAATTTAAACAATCTGTAAGAAAATTACGACATTGATAGAGTAAAATTTCAATCAATGAACTTTATTCAAATGCATGTACATTGTTTTGCTAGAATGATATCTTGATTGCCATGATCTAAGAGGCTATTTCCATGATGTAACCAAATTTAACGCATATGACTTTGTGAAGTGCCTCGATAGTCGATATGAATGCTTCCATCACCTGTTCTGAATAATTGTATGTCAATAGTCAGAGTATGAACTGCATTCATTACAAGGTAGGTGTTGCTAGGTAGGGCAAGGTAGAAACCAACTTGACAATTTCCTTTCCAATGACATAATCTCACTTTTGATGTGTTGATAGTGTCACCGAACGGTGTGGCATATAATAGGCATGGCCGCATATTGACACACACTGTCAGTCTCGTGTAGCCATCCCTAACTGACGGCCTGTGACAGGGAGTTTGGGGCGACCATTACATGGATGAGGGCGACAAACATCATTAACCAAGCGGCAAACAACCTGCCTCGTTTTCGTCAAGGTCTGAATAAGACGGGTGGGTAGAAATTAATGAGGTTTACCGATCGTAGAGCTTTGGTGATCTCACAGAGAATAATCTCCTGTAGCCCTTTTCGACCTTCATTAGATACTTTCACATGCTACGGTCTATGACGACGATGTGGTGATTGGCCGAGGGGAGAAAAAAAGGTTCTCAATTACTCCGCTTTCAGTTATTTTACTTAAGATTAAGTGTTGGACATTTTACTCATTAAAAAGGTGATCAGCAGAAAAAAATAGCGTAAACAGGCAGGAACGTTGAGCGACGCAACTCTGGAAATCTCCAAAACTGCTCTTGCGAATAAAATAGTGGTATTTCGTAAGAGTAAAAGAGTTGATACAAAAATTAAACCACTGCAGAGCTAAATCAAAACAAATAAATATAACAAATAGTGAGAGATAGATAGATAGATAGAGTGAGAGAGACAGACAGAGGGGGACAGAGAGAAAGGGAGAGAGAGATAGAGAAAGATAGAGAAAGGGAGAGAGAGATAGAGACAGAGAGAGAGAGAGAGACAGACAGACAGAACGAGGGAGAGGGAGAGAGAGAGAGAGAGAGAGACAGACAAACAGAAACAGAAAGAGACAAAGGGAGAGACAGCTATGCAGGCAAATCGAGATTGGAACAGTATGAAAGGGAGGAAAAGGCAGGAAAAAGGGCAACATGAAATGAAACAGGTAGGACTATGATTAATCACTCCCATTGTCGGCTCACCCAGGTGTGCACAGGTGTGCCCAGGTGTGCCAGCTAGTACACTTCCTAGCATCCAGGGTAGGGGCCGTCATGCATGGGAATGATCTAGGAGTAGAGAGAGAGAAGGAGAGAGAGAGAAGGAAGAGAGAGAAGGAGGAGAGAGAGACGAGGAGAGAGGGAGAGAGAGAGACGAGGAGAGAGGAAGAGAGAGAGAGAGAGAGAGAGAGAAAAAGAAGATAAGGAGGAAGTGACATGCAGGGAAAGGGAGTTGGGGGGATGGAGAGAAAGAGAAGAAAAGAAATGAACAGGAGAGAGAGAGAGAGAGAGAGAGAGAGGAGAAAAAGAGAGAAAAAGAGAGATAAAGAGAGGAAATGAGGCGAATTGTAAAGAGTGAAAGAGAGAGAGAGATGGAGAGAGAGAGAGAGAGAGAAAGAGAGAGAGAGTGAGAGAAAGAGGGGGGGGGGGGGGGTTAGAAAAAAATGGGAGAACAGGAAAGGGGAAAGATACAAAGAAAGGAAAAGGGAACCTACATGTAGGATATGTAAGGGGCGTCAAAATCAATTTGCCCATGTCCTTGGCAAAGAGAATGACTCAGATGTCAGTGGGGCAGGAGCAGGTGTGTTCAAGACCCTGTTCTCACTAGAAAATTAAGTGTGTCCTTAGATGGACCATCCTTGGTAAGACCATTGTTTCATTCAAGTGAAGTACATAAGGTACGTTGGTCCGCAGGCAGAGTAAACCTCCAAGGTCACATCAGCAGTGGTTGTGACTCTTGTGAGAATAATGGAAACATTTCTGAACCATTCTTACATTGTAAGTCATACGATGCGTTCTGTATAGAAATACATCTAGATCTAATTTGAGAGATAGAGCATAAACAAATGTATTGTTTGTACACAGGACCTATCCAAATAAGTTATTTTTGGAATTTGCTTCCATAACCTACATGTATGGTCATATCTGAGTGTGAACCAGGTTCAGTATGACAAGGCAAAGAGGAGAATCGTATACTACTAGTATTTCTGGTCTAGACAATCCTGGGGTCCTATTCACAGTTGGCTGTAGGGATCTGGCATGGGGTCTATAGATACAGTCCAGTGAAGAATGAACATAACATATTGTCTCATTAAACATTTGTAAATATTTAACTTGTTGTCATGGTTACAGCATTGATTTTTACATCATCTATGATAATCTTCATCATCAGTCCTGATAAACTAAATCTGCTTCAACATCATACCGTTTATTCTGTACATAATTGTTAAATATATTTCCAGGTTTTACTAATCAACAATCAATTTATACTACGACAAACCTTGCTCAAATCAATAACTTGTACGACACTTATTACCTTATTACCCTGTCTGTATATGATTTGTGGCATTAAAATTATGCCCCCACCCTCAACAGACAATACATAGAGAAATGACACCGATTCTACCCCCCCCCCCTTCCCAGGGGATGAAATCAATAAATATGCTCATTATTTACATTCAACTTTCTGTCCTACAGTCAATAGTACTGGAGACCAACTATGATTCATGCAATTATTATTATTCATTCATGCTAATTGCATGTGCATGACATGACTAATAAAACAATATATGGATCTATTGCAAGGCCCCCCCCCCCCCCTTCCAAGCTTGGACATATCACTGCCTACACTCGCTCCTATTACCTCATTATTACCATCATCAATCATTATTAGCTTGTCTCTCCGTGCATAATACCAATAATCTTGTCCCACTATTGGAAGCTCACGATGTGATACAAAATTTATTTGACCAATCCATTACTCTCCAGTACTGAACTCGTGCTATTCATTCAACCTACTTTGTATAATATCTGGCAACTTCAGCACTGTTTGTCAGCATTCATCTGTAGTTAATTGAGCAATAATCTAGTTTAAAGTGGTTAATGAAAAGTGCACATTGTTACAGGCTATACATAATTTGGTCAAAAGCCTTTTAGAGGTAAAAGCCTTTTAGAGGTCAAAGCTCAAATAGTTCCCTCATTGTTTGATGAATAAAAAGATTTTGTTCACTATAATTTATATCATATCTTCCCACTTCAGTATAATTTGGTAAGCATTATACTGCAGTAAATTAATGTGTAACAATTGATTTAAACAAAACTGCTGAAAATGGCAAATTCTTAAGGATTTCAGTGTTGGTGAAAATTAAAGAGGTCAAAGCATACTTCATTAATGTATGGATCCCCATATCATGTAGAACACCACTGCTATCAAAAGAGTCAATTCAGAGTTTTTACAGCTGATTGAAGAAAATTGATTATAAATATTGGGTCTTAGAAGTTAGTATGAGGCACTGGGTTATATAATCATACATTTGGGAAACGTGTACAAAACAAGCTCTGCTTTTAATTGTTAGAAAATGGTACATCTATGTCAAAAAAATAGATGATGCATATGGTCACTGCATGTACTCATCAGAGAGGTCCACACAACTCTAATTCTGAATACTCATTTTGCATTCCTGTGTGAACAGTTGTCACTGTTAGTGGATCGTTGTTTATAACTTTATGGTTCGCATACTTATAGTTTTTAAAGCCTATCTGCACTAGGTTGGCCAGGAAGGATTAGACCACTCTGCAAGGTCACTGACAGGTGGTTATCTCATCAAATCAGCTCTCACTTGACAAATAAAAAGAGGATCATGGGGGACCAAAGGTCACCGATTAGGCAATGTGTGCTATATAGAGGGCGCAAGTAGCTATAAGTAGTACAGTGGGGCTTTAAACCTACTCAGGTCCCATGTGAACACAGCTACTAACTCTTCCTCCTTTTGACGCTCTCTCTCCCCATCACTCTTCAAGTCATCATAAATACTACGGGATCGGTTGCCATCTGGCCCTCGCGCTACAGATCATTAACAGGGCTTGTGGCAGAAAATCTGTGTCATGTCAAAAATGGGTATTTTTTATTTATTGATTAAACACAGAAAATCTGGAGCTCATCTCAATCAGAAAAGGAGCGCATCAGGGAGGGGGGGGGGGAGAGGGGCGTTTCACTAAACTTTTTGTTAAAAGCTACTGAAATCCTTGCTTCTGATTGGTTATCAGCAGATTTGTCACTGATTTTTGACATTTGTCATGGAAAAAAGCTTTGTGAAACAGGTCCCTGGTTGTTCAGGTTAAGGCACTGATTCAGAAGGTATACAGTATAGTTGGTAGAGCGTTTTTAGTTCTATTTCTACCAAAAACACACCAAGTTTAGAATTCTAGGCTTAGAAGAATGAAAAATCTGTAACAAAAAGGGAAGCTCATCTCAATCAGAAAAAGACGGCGTCTGGTTGTTCAGGTTTGGGCATCGATTCAGAAAGTATACACTATAGTTGGTAGAGCACTTTTAGTTCTCTTTCTAACATATACACAACAAATTTAGAATTCTATTTCTAGGCTTAGAGAAAAATGGAACAAGAAAGGCCTGTGGGAAATGTATGGATCTATATGTCACACTATTCATCACAAGAAATAATGAATACAACTGCATGGGGCAAAACAAAATTGCTCTTAGTGACCTAAATCTTTATCTGTTTATTGATTATTTTGCTCTCAAAGCAGAGATGTGTACCTAATAAAACAACTGGGGTAGTAGAACAAGGAGAGGAACAGAACAACTGCAAGGTAGGGGTAATAGACCGAACATCTAAAGGCTGTTGTTTGTTGAAAATAAAACGGAAATGGATGTATCTTGCAAGGAAGGCAATGCATTACAGATAGAATTTGGATTGAAGTTACAATACGATTTTGATTTGCCAACTTGAAACATGGATTTCTTTACAATCGTCTGAAAAGTAAATGAACAAAAACTTGTCTATACTGAATCATGATATGGGTCAAGCAGATGACTAATGTGAAAGTGAATACCGGTAGGTGTAATTTTTAATACTTAATATATCTGGATGATTACTTTCCTGTCTTATGAAAATTAACTATTGCATTCCAGGCAAACGGTGTGATACTCTATTATTAGAATCTTAAAGTCTCATACTCCTGAATAAAAATGTTGATGGAAGTTTGTCCAATGTTAGAAGGCACATATTGGCCATTTTGAACCAGAATGGCATCAACTCATATCATCTTGTATAGAGATAGTGCCCTTTTGGCTCTAAACAGATGAAACACCCTTTTACCGTCACTATTTGGTAGAATGCCTCTAATGTCACTATATTCCATGAAACCTCCAAATAGCCGTGGAGAAACTAGCGAGCATGATGGACGCGTTAACGTACCTCGATGAGCGTTCAAGTGTTGCGAGAAGATTGGTGCTTGATCCTCTGAAAGCGTTTAGGCGGCCATTTAGAAACATTGGACACTCAAGGACAACCTATTTTATACTACACCTACACTCGTGGAACTGTGACCAGAACGATCACGGCAGGCTGCAGCTCCCTCCATGCAACTCAAGGGTGATTACCTTATTGCATATCCCATAGAAAACATGTTCAGGCTACATTATACATAATTTTGTTACCTTCATATTTTTCAAGATGTAATGAACATGGCTTCTGAAATTGCTTTAGGTTGATTTTTTTTTAAAGGTCTATGTCATCACGATATTTTTTCTTTTATAGTCATATTTGGGTTCACTTTACTTGGAGTGAAAATCCATGTTCCATAGTGGAATCCACTCTCTAAAGAGTTATTGAACCACTAGTTTGGAGTGGATTACACTCCATCTTGGAGTGAATTCAACTCTAAAGAAAGTGATCCCTAATACATGACTCCTGATAAAGGGGGATTTCCATTCATTAGCTTAAAGAGTGTGCTGAGTGGATGTGTGAAAGGCATTTGAGAGAGTGCTTGTGCGTAGGTGTAGAAAATGATGCGGCTACATTAATATGGGGATCCTTAACATACTTTTGGATTGGATTGGATTTGCTGGTATCAGCTGGTAATTCATTAAAAAGCATTAAGAATGCGGAACTGTTGGTATTTACATGTAGGAGTGCAGGTGGATCAACAGAAAGAAAAGGTCGGCTCTGGGAAAAGAAAAAAAAACAGTTTGTGAGCTTCCTCTGAATTTACAAGTCAGTTTTGGGAGAATATCATAGTAGAAATGTCCCCTGTAATTGCTATTAAAATACCCTCATATTTCAAATATAATGAATAACTGAGAATTAGTTTGGATGAAACATTTGTGTGTGTGTTTAGTCCCATATACCAATTTCTGTGTTAAGTGCATGTGATCTTCAGCAAGATCACTCAAAACTTCACAATGTGCATGTACATCAATTCTTATGTACGGCATAATTAACCAATCCCACATGATTCCTTTATAAAAAAAAACACAATGAAGGCCTAATTGCACGTTCAGTAATCAGCGTAATCTTTAACTTTGAAGACGCAATCAACATTGCCAATTTGATGTGGAACTGAAGGGCATTCCCACCTAGAGGTGGTGATGGCCGGACAGAATTCTAACACTGCCTAATCAACGATCCGCGAGCCAAACAAGGTCTCGCTTGAATAATTGAACAAGATTTCAGCTACTAATTACCTCATGTGCACACAGTCTGTTGAGAGCTAAAAGGGCACTCATGAACTCTATGTAAAAATAATGAGTTGATGTCCATATGGTTCTCAAATGATGCAATGTTAATTATGGAATACATATTTACCCACATGCACACTTGAGAGGGAAGATGAAGGACTGTGGCAATATGAAACATTTCAGACCACAACCTGAAGAGTGTCTGTAATTGAAAACATAAATCTACATCCTCTCCCAAATGTCCATGAATTCAGATGAACAATAAATAACAAAAGTACTTCCCTCTACTGAAAGTAATTGCACTATGTCTAGACAAATTGACAGTTAGAATTGGTTGGATTAATAGATACATCGGCCTGATTCAGAACTGAATAGAATTGTCCTCTCCATCCATAAATCCACTCAGATTGATCTTTTGCATGTACTGTACCTTTCAAAGTTTCACTGGCCTTAACCCTTTTAGGACAGGAAATTTTTCAAGGGCTAAACTGATCACTTGTTCCTCTTCAAATTGGCCACAAACATATTTTTCTTTCAATCATACATTGTTCTTATGAAATCTAATGTGTCTTAAAACAATATGTATAGACAGGAACTTTGCCGAAGAGTTGATAACAATGCAAAATTTGATTGAAAACAATGATTGAAAACAATGATTTTGAACCTCTCAACAAGTTGCCAAATGGAGGATTTCAAAGATTTTTAAATTTTAAATTTCTAGCAACAAATGCAATATGGTCATGCAAACAAGAAGAAGAAAACAAAACAACAATACAAAAATGGACACTGGACAATGGTGTTTGCAAAATGTTGTTCTACCCATGCATATTCTGATATAGTTTTTTAGCGCTCTGAATCAAAAGTCATCGAGTCAAACGACAAAATACTGAAAAACTGTCTGGAAAGGGTTGGAAGAGTTAAGCGGTTGGAAGGGTTAAGCATAGGGTTTAATGAATGAGAGTGGCCATATTGGAAGCATGTATCTTAATGTATACGTTGCGGTGCAGCTACGCAGACTGAGGCAGGGGGAGCTTCAGTATGTCGTGCCCACAGCCATGATATAATTGGGTTTACACAGTTTAGTCTAGGAGGGAGTTAGTCTTGTAAAACGGACCTCGATCTATCTTCCCAAGACCAACCTCTTTGAGAATAACGCACACAAGTATCTTTGAGATAATAATAATAATAATATGTCTTCTTTATCCAGGGAAGCATCATGATAAACAATGGTGTTATCAAATGATGATAATGATAATACAGTTCTCCCTGAGGACCCTGCAATGACAAAATGTAGTGCTCTCAAAGGTTCTTTTTGTTTTAAAATTCCTTTTTTAACATACCAGTAATAAATACTGGTGCTGACAATTGATGATGATAATGATAAATATGATGATGATGTTTACGTGAGCTAGCCTTATAAAACATATCTTTTATCTAGGGACCAACAATAACAGGTGCCCAGGATAATAAAATTCTGAATCATACCTCTAGATTATTAATATTTCACAAATAATCGCAAAGAATAATAATTCTGACAGCACTGCCAATTTTAAGTAGAATTGCTGATTCATTCAATGTATTAGATGAGCTCATAACAGAAATGAATCCAATTTTCAAGGACAAAATGTTTAAATGATGTGGTTTGGCACATCAAATTCTGAATCGTACCTCTTAATGTTTAATATTTCACAAATAATCGCAAAGAATAATAATTCTGACAGCACTGCCAATTTTAAGTAGAATTGCTGATTCATTCAATGTATCAGATGAACTCATGACAGAAGTTGATCCAATTTTCAAGGACAAAATGTTTACATTTTGTGGTTTGGCAAATTGGCACATCAAATTCTGAATCATACTTCTAAAATATACAACATGTGAACAACTGATATGCAACTTGTGCCCAAATTAGTTACCAAATAATATTAGGAGTCAAAGTTTTGGACTGAATAAATGCATCATCTTCAACTTGATAACACACTAAACGAGTGACAATCAAAATCAATGTTGCCAATTTGAATAGAAAATGATTCATACAGGCTGAGTATCGATAGGAAACTTAGATAAAGATGGAGAAGAACAAAATACAAAGGAGCACTGAGTGATTTAATGTAGCTTTGGACAGGTAAAAAAAGCCAAAGAGCACTATAATACTAAAAGTAAATAAACATATACCTGGTATTGAATAAAAACTGATAAATAAATAATTAGAAAGACAATTTTCTTTTTCTTTTTTTTATTAAGAAAGAAAGATGAATGTAATTTGCATTTGAAAAATCACATGTTTCTTTGAGAAAATTAAAAAGAAATGAGAAGACAAAAGAGATCTTCGAAAACAAATAATATCTTCATACATACTGCAAGGTGACGGAACTTCTCTATGTGAGAATATAACGTTACAAGGTCTAAAATGAATGATAATATCCTTTTAATGCCACAAGAGAGAATAACAGTCTGGAATAAATATGAAACAGCCTACACGGAATAAAAAACTAAGTGTTATTCAAGGTAATTTTTTTTTAAAGCAGATACTCTATCCAGCTGAAGGTTGACCCACCATGCAAGCGATTTAATCATCACAAAGAATAATTTCCAGAAGACTAATATCGCGAAAATTGATACTCCACCAAGCTAGAGAAAGTTGACCCACCTTATGCATGTGAGCAATATAATCATCAAGAAGAAAAACTTCATGAAATATCTTGAAGATAAATCATGCAATGAGGATGCATTGTTAGGCCATATTATGTCAAGTGAAAATAGCCAGAGTAAGTAAACTGGAAAGTAAAAATCCAAATCAAATATCAAGTTAAAATCAGACATCCTAAAATAGAAATACTGATGAAAACAAAACACAACACTCAATAGCCCTTAAACGGTGAAATATTAATTTTGCATAGCTACATTGATTTCATTTCCTCTAATATGAAAGTGAAACTTTCTATAAATCACTGGTGGTAGAAGTGTTAACCTCATTAAAATCTGATGGCATGGCCAATCTGCCCATTATCTATGCCAGAAGGGTGTTAACTCGTACACTTTAACACAGAGTTAACACCCTTCTGGCTATCAACAGATAACATTCTTTATGCTGAAACAGACAATAAGCTTACACCTCCTATAGGTATACATCTTCTATGGTCTGTTTAGAGCTACAATGTAGAATGGTGTTAACTCATCCACCTTGACACAGAGTTAATGCCATTCTGGCCCTCAATAAGATGACATTGACTCCAATCACTTGAATTACCGGTAATATGGCGTCCGTCCCTCCCAAAAATGTACATCCACTGGATACATATTCACGAAGAGAGCAACGGTGAAAAAAAAACAGAGAAAGAGATTGAGACTGAGAGGGAAAACAGAAAGCGAGTGTCGGCTTAAAACTTCTAATCATAATCTCGTTTTCAAACACCCCGGGGGAAATCTATTGCATTCCTTAGCACCGGCTAATGCCCGGATAATAACATTAAGCGTTAACGACTGCCGAGAGAAGCCGGGATAGAAACACGAGCTGCTGGAAATGAGGGAGATGGGGGATGAGAGAGGATTGGAGTAAGAAATAACTGTACATTAATACTCTTGGTCCTGTTTGCGGGGCTTGTGTGCCGGCCTATTGGATTACAAAGAAGCCAAATCAGATTCTCGCTAATCCTTTCACGAACAGCAAACACGGAGGATTGCACCCTCTGTCGCCCTCACGGGCCACGTATCGATGGACGGGGATATTAACATGCCGCTTCCTACTTGAGTGCCCTGAACGAGATCACTGGACATAATTACGGTGAAATTAAATTGCATTATAAAGGATGATGGTACTTTGTATCGGAGGCTTTTTAAAAGACTTTTAAGAGAGGGAAGCAGGAGGAGGCTTACCCATTACATCCCAGTTAATCAATCTCAACTTATGATAGACATAAATAGATTTTGCTTTACGCATTGTAAAGAAATCCTTAGTATTCTAGTAAATCTGCCAGCAATACTATAACAAATTGAAATATATCTTCATACGTATCAATCAATTTCTTTCCATTAATCGATTGTAATTTACAGCACATTGGTATATATAACATAATCCCTATAAATGTGACAGAGAATTTTTTAATACGACTAAATTTCTAAAAGAATTAGATAAAATGACTAATAAAATACCTAATATTCGACAGAAAGTAGTGAAAATGAGCAATCTAATGCATCAATAGAGCGGGACATCAGGTCTATTGCCCCATCAATATCACAAACAGTCCCACATGTTCATATTTGTGTTGGTGGTGATATTCAATGCATGTTTACCTAATATTGTGTAAATTTTGCTAGTTCTTTAATCAATAACCCAAGGGATGCAATTCAATTGTAGTATAACATGCACTTTCCATAGACTCTAGCAGCATTGTCTCAGGCTTAGAATTCAATGGATTAAGTAGCTGTATGATAACCTACTAATCATGATTTCTAGACAGCTTCTTCCAAAATGCAATTTGATTACCCAACCTTAACATCACCTTAGATAGTTAGAGGTGGGGGAAGAAGGGGATGGGATGGGGGGGGGGGGGGGGATATAGCAGACTAATTACTCTAATGCCATTAATAAATCTTTCTGAGCTCCAGTAATGAAGCAAGGTTGAATACTAGTGCTAAGTGTGAGCCCCAGGTGATGAAAGTACTTTAATTGCTTAATATATTTTTAGAATCGACAGTCACACAGCTATTTGAAGTTAGGTATTTGAAAACATCTTGGAAATATGAGAATGTTATTCTAATTCCTGTCATTATTTGGGGGGAAGGAATGCTGAACCTTTCATGCTCAGGATTAAATCGTTCCATGATTACCAATAACTTGGGAAATATATATACATATAAAAAAGATAATTGGAAATATAGCAACAAAAAACAGACATACATGTACTAAAGCTTTTCATCTTGCTTTCGCTTTGTCTGATTTCGGCTTTCTGTTCATTCTTGCCATTAACTCCTCTCTCTCTCTCACATGGTGCACCCGCAAGCCTTCTGTATATTAAAGCTTTTGTATGTTTGTTTTTGTTGAGCATCATGTATTCTTGTTATTCATGACAATGTTATAATATAACGTTATGAAATAATGTTGCACAAAAAATATCAATTATGTGAATGTGGCAAAAAGTGTTGAGAGGGTGCCAATTTTCTACAAATAAAGATGATATTATTGTATTATGTGATGAATTTTCTTCTTTTAATAATTTGCAAAAGCTTTAGCCACAGTAATGATTTTAAAATAATATGCAGATAGTTAGGTTTACAATCATATATTTTATACTATTGCTCTCTCTCCTTTTATATCTCAATTGTAAGGTACAAAGTTATCTGATGTAATCTTGGTTGATGTCCTAAAGACATGCAATGTTCATCTTAATTTCAAGTCAATAATGGTCTCCATTATATTTTTAAAAGCCAATCGTTTGTAGCCATTTGCTGAATCATGCAGGTTTTTAAAGGACATAAATGCATAAACAGTTTTACATCAAATAGTATCACTACAATTACATTCATGTTTGCAGAAGCCTTGAGTTGAAAGAGGAACATGATCAGGTAATTTGATTGAAACATATATATTTACTCCGCATTTAATTCCACATATATCTTCCCTTTTCAAGTAATCTCATCCAGTAAATTGTTGTTTTAGAAATCGATACCTAGCCGAATGCGAGGACTAAGAACAATTGCCAACAAGGTACGATACATTACTAGGAAGCAAAACAGAAACATATGGAAACAAAAATCTTTTTAAGTATCTGCTTTAAATTGGTGAAGTTCCACCTGATTAGAAATTCGGAGATGAACACATGATGTGCGCTACTTACACGCAGGGTCAAGTGTGTGAACAACATTTTTTTCCGTTCACCGCGAAGGTATTGATTGAAATTCGATCGACTCGCGTCGGATTAGGTGGCGGATTTGGCATGCAATAAGGAAGGCCCTCTCGACAGTGTGTTAAGGGGGAAATCAACATGACAGGCTACGAGAAGTATCCCTTATTCAATCCCACTCTTTATCCATATCTCTCGCTCTGTCGATCTCTTGCTTTTTCTCTCTTTTACTGCATCTGTCAATTTCTCTATAAAAAGATGTTTTTTCATTCTTTCTTCCTTTATAACTCTTGTTTTACTCTTTCCCCTCTCTCTCTCTCTTTCCTCTTTTGCCCCTCTCTTTCCCCTCTCCCTCTGCCTGTTTCTCTATAATATAGTTTTCTCACTCTCTCTTTCTCCTTTTTCTGTCCCTCGTTCTTCCTCCGTCTCTCTTTACCCCATCCTTATTATCTTTCTCTTGCTCATGTGTTTTTCTTTCTTTCTATCTCTCACTTCCCTTTGCCCTTCAAATCGGGTCTCCCCCCCCCCCCTCGCTTCTATAAGACTTTTTATACTTCTCAAATTTTTTCACAATCTTGTTTTCATTCTTCGTGTCCAAATCTCATTATCAATCATCCTATCTCTCTCTATGGCATCATTTTCTTTTTATTTCTCCCTTCCTTCTTTCTCACGACATCATTATACCAACTAATTACATCAACTAAACTGATGTCAGTACTATTTGGTTTTAGTGCTATAATGAAGCGCATTCTGAAAACAAACCACTGTTTTGAAAAACAATTTCACTCTATGAAATTAACCTTTTCAGAGAAAATAGCAGAAATAATCATTCCATGTAGAAGTCTAAATTTATGACTATCATCATTCATGATTTATCAATGCATACAACTTTTCAACCGGTAAGCACGGCTGAAGATATGGATGATATATTCCAATGACCTGTACCACTGTTTATAAAACTGTTTTGTTGGCTGTTGCTAAGCAACAGTGAAAATATGAATGATATATTCAATTGCATTGTACCATTATTACCCGTCGCTAAGCATGAGTGAAAATATGGATAATATATGTAATTGTAAATGCATTACTGTTCCCAAAACTGGTTGGTTTTTGCTAGGCTTGGGTAAAAATATAGATGATATATTAACTTGCCATGTACTAGTGTTCTAAAAAACTGCATGGTTGTCATGGTATGTACTTACCTTGCGTAGATGTGACTTCCGATTCCACTGCACCGAGGCTGTATTAAGGTTCTGTCTGGAAATAGAGCAAAGAGAAAGAGAGATAGATATAGGATCAGGGAAAAAAATACTTTAAACATTTCGGGGGCTACTTTTCAAGCTTGCTTGCATGAAAATAACACTCTCTAATTTGTTTTGCATTGAACTCTATGCAAATTTTGTTGGGCTTTTTTATGACTTTCGGGTGCACTTTTTTTCATTTCTTGGGCTAATTCGCCCTGAGCCCCCGTGTATTTTTTTCACTGTATAGGATTATAGATCTATATCAGGCCATCTCAACTAGTTTATTAGAAGCGCCAAAACAAAAATGAATTGAGGTTGAAGTGCCAACCTGTATGTTTGGTGACTGTGTTACGAGGGAGCGTAGCGACCGAGCCGATACCGGATGGGGTCCAGGGGGCGAAGCCCCCGGAAGCTCGTGGATTTGAGGGCTTTTTTGAGGCCCAGATGTGGCATTTTTAACACCTTTTTGTTCCATAAATCATCAATCATAATTTCAAATTGATGTGAAATAATTAGTACAATTCCTGGCTAAAATCTACACTGTATGTATCTATATGTAGTTATTTTGGTGCAATAAACACGGAAAATGTCAAAATGAAGTGAAAATCAAACAAACAAAATGGCTTGCTTACACTTTGGGCTCAACTTCGACTGCGACTTTTTGATTTTTCTGAGTTTTTTTATTTTAAAATATAATTTGTTAATGTTGTTCTTTCTTTAATTTTTAATTTGTATTAATTTTTTGGAACAGCCGCGCGCCACTCTGACTGACCGCAAGCGCCACGAGTGGCGCGCGCGCCGCCAGTTGAGAAGGCCTGATCTATATCAAGCCAGTGATTTTGCTTACAAAACTTCTTTCTCAATTCCGAAACCTCCTTTTCTTGTTTGATTACATTTGCAATCTCCTATTGTAGTGGAAATTACGTTTTTGAATACTGTAGAATAATTATGTTGGTATGTTTCAACTACTGATGCGCATGGTTGAGATTACTCATTCGATCAACAAATTGTGATTCTACTTTTTAATTTTTTGGGGGACAATAATTTATTCTCTTCTGTCTGAAAATTGCCCCATCAAAGAGACACTCAAGGTTTTATAATACTAAATTTGGTGCTTATTGATTTGATAGTTCTACAATTTGAATTTAATTGAACTGAATAACCAATAAAACCTTCTTTTAACAAGGAAATGTGAAATTTTTTTCAATCTGCATTTATAGAAAGCATAGAGGCCTCTCTTTCATTTCATCTATTAATCCATCAGTTGAGTCAATTTGCTTTCATTCTGACATTTTATAAACCTCAAATTACAAAACTATTTTTCTGTACACCTCCTCATAATGTCTAGACAGTTTTAATATCAATCAAATCGCATGAGCAAAACCACTTCTAACATCTTCGAGCCACTATGTATTCATTAAAAGTCCACTCAAGGAAAGTGGTTTAGAGAAAGCAAAACATGTTTTGCTATTTATGGCCTGTATCATATATGGCACTTGACAATGACAATAGGATTCAACCTGAATAGTGCATTGCCTTTTATCTCTCTCGTGCGTGCGAGCAAATGTTATTCAAGTTCGTGTGGGCTGAGACTCCGTTAAAGAGAAGGTGGAGTTCTGATGAAGATGACAAATAATTTTATGTCAATTTGGAAGAACATTTGAGAAGTAATAAATAATACCCTCATACTGAAAAAATGATGAGTATTAGCTGAAATGTTTTGACCAAACAATTATGTGTAGTCCCATATACCCATTTCTGTGTGCAGCTCATGTGTCTGCTTGTAAGTACGCAGCCGGGTGACCGGTGGCTTTGAGTCCTCTCCGAGGGACTTGGTAATAGGGATAAATGCCTTCCCAAAAGGGCGCTAATAGGGCATCAACTTGGTTAAGAACCCGGGACCTCCTGGTTAAGAGACCACTGCTCTACCAGTGGGCCATTGTGCCTCGTTAGCAAGATTAGTAAAATTCTTTTAATTTTGATCATTTGTAAACCTCAAAGTACATCACTTCCTATGTAATACATAATCTACCTTTCCCAATTCTCGCTATCGCCTGTATGGCAAAAAAGGCCACTTCCAAGAATTTTTGGCTCCTATCTTGGCGAAAGTGAGAGTTTCTTTTACTAAGTAATTGCATGACCAGTACTCTATCTTTAAGAGCCTGTAATACATGCATGCAGGCAGGCTCCAAGGAAGCGCAAAATGTGATTAGATGAAAATGATGTCTATTTGGCTTGGCCCCACAAATGATATTTATGCTGCTGATGGTGCAGGGTTTATTGGGCTGGGGCAAGGGGAGGTCAATTAGAAGCCCAAAATTGGCATAGGAAAGCCATTTCAAGGAAGAGTAAATGAAGCCTTGTAGGAGACACTAGCATGTTGGGCTGGGGCAAGGGCAATTATAAGCCTAAAATTGGCCGAGAGAAACCATTGCGATGAGGAGCAATGAAGCCTTGCTCGAGACTGTAGCATTATTGATTATTATTTATGTACTCGCATGCTAAGTAACCACTCAAGGCTATTGGGGTTGTGAGTTTAACCCTTCCAATATCAAATCATTTCTTTCTTAACCCTTAGAGTGCCACACTATTCAATGAGCACATTCCCTGGTGAGCCACGTCTGGAGTTATGCACAGAAAAGGTAACAGACATCATCTGCAGAGAGCCAAAAGGGCTTTAGGCTTTAGCTCTATGTAAAACCATGGGATCATGAGGTAACGTCCTTCTGGCTCCTATGCAATAAAATCTAATATTTACAAATATACCGGTACACAAAGTGCACTTGTGAAGTCGCAAGCAAGGTGAAAAATATCGTTTTTGTACACAAGAGCTCTTTTTTCATTTTCTATAGAAAATTCGGATTTCCACTGAGCAATTCGTAAGGCTTCTTCATTTTTTCCACACATCCAATATAGATATTCCTGAGCTTTTTCAGTGCTTCCCACAGCTACAAAATGTTAATTGCTGTCCTCTCCCAGGTACTTTTTCATTCGCATATTGTGCTATCCCAGCTTTTCATCTCAATGACACAAAAATTACAAGTATTGTTATAATGCTTCCCCCCAAAAGTGGTACTTTGTGCTGGGAGTCTCAATATAAATTGGGAGGATTATGCAGAAGCTGTCCTTCAATAAGGAAAAACACTGTGCCATCCCCCCACCCCCACACATACACGCACTAATACTCTTTTCACACTGGTTTTGCTTAACCCCATACTTTGCTTAGCCCCGTACTATCCTTAACCCCAGACTATTTTTTTTGGCTTTTCACACATGCTGTTTTTAGTCCCGTACTAGCGTCTATTCCGGAATAAGAAAATTCACGCTGTTCTCACTGCAATTCGTTAACCCCGGATATCGTGAATGTTATGATTGGACATACTTCGCATCTGGCCAGCTGCGATACGCTCCATTGCGTAGTACCGGACTATTTTTCGTTTCTGTTCTCCTTCATTTGCTTGGCACCGCAATTGCGGGGTTAGCAGGAGTTAGCACCACAATTGCGGAGTTAGCCCGTACTATAGGTGGGGTTAGCCAACTTTAGCCCACTTTGGTAAAAGCCAGTCTGAACAGAAAGTGGAATAGGCTTAACCCGTACTATAGGTGGGGCTAAGACCCCCCCCCCCTTAACCCCACCTATAGTACGGGGTTAAGCAAAATATTGCCAGTGTGAAAACAGTAATACACACTCATGAGTTCTTGAAGGTAGATTTTTGGATGGCTTAATCTGAAGTGATCATGAGTTAAAAGCTACTTCTTGGGAGTCCTTTTAGGAATGATTTAGCTTTAATAGAGTGGACTCACAAAAAAAAATTGTGTAATCCACTCTCAAAAGTGCTGTTTAATGCATTACTGTGGAGTGGATTCCACTATACTTGCGAGTGGTTTCAACTCCAATGGTAGTGATTCACTCCTAAAGAGTGGATTTCCACTCATCTGCATCAAGAGAATACAGATCTAGGTTAGGTTAAATACAATGAAAATGGAAAATACTTTTTAAAAATCAGTTTTGGCAACCTTGGGTGGGTATAACGAAGACGATTAATGGGAGTTAAATGGTAAGTCTAATATTCCATATTCTACCCGCAGATGAAAGGAATGTACATTAACTTTCATAAATTTGACAAATTATTGGACTCTAGATAAATAAAGACCAATAAATCATTGGATTTGTGGAAATCCAGTCAATTCAGCCAGGAGCATTTAACCCACTTTCAAAAGTGCCCCAAATCCAGCAGGTTTCTAGAAAAACTGATATTAAAATGAAAAAAATTATAATAATAAGGTCAACTCACAATGGCTTGTGTATTGAATAAAAGGCCATCTAGGTAAATTTATTGCTATTTGTATATCCATCTGCTTCTTCCAGAATTTTTAATATTTGTATTTCTTTGTGCAATACAGACAGATGGGTATAGAGTATTGTGAAAAGTGATGGACAGTAGACCCTACATCATCTGTTGAGAAATTAGGTTAAATACCAATAAAGACATGTAATGGCATATATTCTATTAAAATATAGATATATAGAACACACTACAATTAGATGTTAATGATTTTGGAGTCTCCTCTCGAGTCTCGAGGGTATTTCCTACATTGTTTACACAGGAATAGAAAAATTAGTAATATTTAGAGGGTGAACCCCCTTCTTACGCACAAAGGCAGACTATTGTATCAAATTGATTGATAATGAATAATAAAAGAAAATAAATATATGGCCCACTTTCATATGGCTACTGTGAAGCAAAACTATAGAGATGGTGATCATGTCCATAAGGGTAGAAGATTGGGGGGGGGGGGAGGGGTTGGTTCTTCCAAAAAAATTGCCCCTAGCTCAGTCAATTATTTTTTTGGACATGGTTTGAAATTAAAGTCAAAGTACAGTGACAGATAAGTCAACCTCATTATGATCTTAATATCTTCTCGAGACAGAAGGGCATTAACTTTTTAACAAATTATAATGATTTAACATCCTTCTATAGCGCCAAACAGACAATATGATCCTTGGTGCCAAGAAAGCTAGAGGGAGGAAAATGAGGGCTGTATTTCAAATTGCAGAAAAAAGGAATAAAAAAAGGAGAAGATTTAATGGCCTCAATCTGTTCTAAAGTAGGCCAGGACCATCATGCAAAGTTCTCTTCGTCTATTCAAATTCTTGAAAGGTGACAGGCACACGAGGTGCATCCCCATTAGACTGGACAGGCATGAGCTTTGAGAGTTATTAGACCAATAAATGCATACTAGAAAAAGTATGAGATTCAATGTTCCCCCCCCCCCCCCCCGGACTCCAATAGCTAATGAAAATGGGCCTATATTCTCTCTTCTTTTAAAAGATAACTGGGAAAAAGATATGTTTTGTTTTGTGAGTATGACCTTCAGAATCATGACCAGAATTACTGGGCTATTTTGAAAACCCAGGCTTGTGAAGGCAGGCCTGTATATCTCCCTTGCATCTTTCTAAAGTAACTGGGGAGTGGGGGAAAAGATATATATATATATTTCCCTTTGTCATATGGAGCATATGAATCATAACTTATTGTCAGAGACCTTGACCAGAGAAATTATGGCACAGATATTGCTTTTCTCCAAATGTCATGACGATTCTGAAGGGATGAAAGTCTGCCTTTCAAATAGCTCTACTGAAAAGTACATGTGACTCCATTATATGGTTCATTAAATGGAATGAAAAACTGCTATCTAAAAAAAAAAAAAAAACTTACTGGTAATGGTTATTACATACGCCTATACCCATTTCACATTTCCTATCTAATAGCCTGTTCACACCGAAGAAAAATGATACGAAAATCGTATAAAGAAACGTTAAATAAATAATCATTGAATAGTGAAAGGAGTGTACAGACTAAAAAACAACATTGTGTATTATTAAAAGATAAGTAATATAAAGAAATAGTTTTTGAAGAGGTGGATTGACATAACTGGTCAATATCATCAGTGCGCACTTAGGAAAATGCCCGCCCCGTTATAAGTTATTTCTTTATTAATGACATTCAAAGGTGTTGTGGTCCAGTGGATAAGTCTCGTGAACCACAACGTACAGAGTTCAAATCCCTGCCACATCAATAACGTCCTTTGGCAAGACGTTTATCTACATTTCCCTCACCCCACCCAGGTGAAGTAAATGGGTACCTGGTAGGATTATTCCTTGAAATACACTGTGCGCTGATAACTGCTGCCTGAGCTAAATTAGGGTAATAATTTCCAGAGCTCTTCGGAATCGCATAGGGACAAGAGCTGATTATTATCATTCAGATTAGGGAAAATCAATCATGCAGCATTACAAGAAATGTATAGCTATACGATGAATTATGTTGGTCTGAATGCAGCATAACATAATGTGCTTTTTCTCTGTTGATGAATGATGATTCATACAGACATGGATGAATATTTCATGTTGTGTCAAGAAACTTTCCCTCATACGACAATAATGCATTATTCACAATTGAGTTTTTGCAATTTGTGAAAGTATGTTACTACAAAAATGGCTGCTGTTGACAATTCATGCAAGTTTCATTTTGTTATTGACTTATTTATTTATTCATTCATGTAGTCATCATTTACCAGAATGGATTCATCAGTGATTTTGACACTGTTTTACAAGAAGACCCTGTTTTTACAGTACCCCAAGTAGGTTTCGCTTGTTACCCTAAGGAGAAAAAAATGTTCCTGCGGAACCCTTCATCGTGTATCACAAAGTAGCTGCCATTGTATTACTTCTAGGAATTCATTGTTTTCCTTATATTCTATTCCAAATGTCCATTTCACCGATTTTAGGCAACCTTTTTTGTCAAAATAATGACCTTTGCTGTCCACCCCAATTGAAGTCACACAGCTATAGCCCGCATCCTGCTGGTAACATAGAGGTCCAATCAAAGAGTTTTATCAAGCAATATGCTTTTTAAAAGAGGTTGGCCCAATTTTGCTAGCATTAGGTTTCATGTCATTTCCTGCGATAAACACAATTTTGGAGGCGGGGAAAGGGGGATCGAGGCACCGCTATTTGGGTCTTGAGTACCGGTATGCTGTGTATATGTTTGTACATTTTGAGATTGAAAAATGAGGAAGTATGTTTGTTTGTGTCCCTTTTTTTGGAGAAGTGGAGCATATCCGAAAAACAGTTGCCCAGAAGTGGGAGTTTATGATATGGGGAGCTACTTATGGTAGCAGAGGCAGAGAGAGGTAGAGAGAGAGAGAGAGAGAGAGAGAGGTAGAGGTAGAGGTAGAGAAAGAGAGAGAGAGAGAGAGAGAGAGATAGCGAGAGAGATATATAGAGAGAAAGAGAGAGATAGAGAGAGAGGGGGAAGAGGGGGAAGAGAGGGAGAAAGAGAAAGGGAGGGGCAGATACGGTCTAAGTAAAGTGTACAAAGAAATGAAGAAAAAAAAGTAAAGAATATGATCAATCAAATAAGACTAGAGATTGTTCTAGGGAAAGTTGAAATCACTATGCAAAATCTACCGAGCAAAAGATCTCAAGACAACCTGATTATCACACTATCAATCAACGACCGTGCATAAACAATCCATATGTTTGGAAATCACAAGAGAAATTGGGGTCGAAATCATAAAAGTAAATGGAATATCATGAAAGAGGAAAGCAAGATTGACGAGAGGGGCCCCACTTTACTCCTCATAAAAATCAGTGATAGGGATGTTTAGAGTAAATCTAAATAGACAGAGGAATGGTTTACTCTGAACATCCCTTGTCTCTCATCACGTAAAGCGCATCCTTACTGGAGGATCTGCATCCTCTCAGACTTTGCTGGAAGATGACTGGAGAAAATTCCCACAGCAGTAGAAAAAGTTCTGGAAGATTATCTCAGTACAATAATTCATAAATGAAAATTCATTTTCTGTGTACCAGCATACCTTTGCAACAAAAGAACTATTCACAGCAGCCTATTTAAAAGCAAGAAACCTTCATGATTTCAGTTCTTTAAAACTCTAGAAATTTCAGTTAGAGCTTTCAATCTTTGGAAAAAACCATGATAAATTTGGACACAGAAAATCAGACCTGGTCTATTCAATATTTATCTTACATTTTTTTTTAAAGAGCAGGGAAATTAGAAAAAAGAAATCCCTGTAGTTTAAAAACACTCAACTATAACTGGAAATATCTGTCAATACAGATTGAGGAAACAAAGTTCTCAAACATGTTTTTTCTGGAAGTTAGCAGTTATGTGGATGCGACTTGATAAGGGTTGCTTGAGAATACACAGAGGACCCTCTTATAAACACAGCTCCTTATTTTTGGAATAGCTGGGATATGATTGTGTGGTTTACCCTATGACCTTGACATTGCCAGGGGTTGCGAAGGTCAACAGCGTGACGAACACCTGTGAGCAGGGAGTGGGAGAGAGAAAAAGAGAGAGAGGGGGGGGGGGGGAGACGGAGAGGGAGGGAGAGGGAGGGAGATGGAGGAAGATAGAGAGGGGAAGGAAGGAAGATAGAGAGAGGAAGGGAGGAAGATAGAGAGAGAGAGGGAGATAGAGGGAAGGCGATCGGGTGGAGGGAGGGAGAAAGGGAGATAAAAGGATGGAGGTAGAAAGAAGGAAGGTAGGGAGATAGAGGGAGAGAAAAAAAGAATTGGGCATTTATAATTGAGGTAGAATGGAAGTAAAATAGGAAGGAAAACTAGAGTAATAGTGGAGAGAATAAAGAGATTACCGTAAATCTCTGTGTATAAGGCGCACCTGTGTATAAGGCGCACCCCTATTTTGTTGTTGTTGTTTTGTTGCCGAAAACCCACGCGGGAAGGACGTTCATTTTACATAGTAACAATGTCGTTGTAGAAGAATGTGTAAGATCATTAATGTAAATTAAAAACAGGTCCAGACTCTAAAAGGCTTCATGATACCAAGTGTTCCACACCAGCCTCATCACATCACCTAGCAGAAGCACTGTGTTCTATGCCAAACATCAATAGTCATGCATGTTATGAATAGCATCCTCTAAATTTCTGACAATGGAGTACCTAGGATAGAACCTTGTGGTACACCATTTGTTATAGTAAAAAATTGAGGAATTATTATTATAAACTACATATTGAGATCTATTAGAAAGATTACTTTCGAACCATGATGACAGACAAATTTCAGTGTTGTTGTAGTTTCTGAGTGGTGAGTCAACACACTGATTACTGAGCTTCGAGACATTGCCAGGCATAGCGCCATAAATTGAAAAAAAAAAAAAATTGTTTTTCTGTACCTGTGTATAAGACTCACCCCCGACTTTCAATTTTTTTCGGCGGCAAAAAAGTGCGCCTTATACACAGACATTTACGGTACTTTTTGTTTGACTTCAGACTCCACTTTATAGTAACCAGATGAATTAAACGTCAATTGATCTACCATTCCATAAATGATGGGAAATGATGCATTTTGCAGTGATCAACATATTGACAAATCACGTCACAGTCACTAAACTGCATACCCCACTAATAATTAAAGAGAAGGCTGAGTTCTGGAAAAAGGTGAACAAATAATTTGTGAGCTTTCTCATTCTTTTTATGTCAGTTAGGAAGAATATCATAGAAGAAATGCCCCTGAAAAGGATTTCTCTTCAAAATGTCATCATATTCAAATTATGACAAGAAATTACTGAAGTGTTTGGACTAAACAGTCATGCCACATCTGTTAAGTCCCATAAACCCATATATGTGTGCAGTCCATGTACTTTTCACCAGGACCAAGTCAACTTCTTATCAATTTGATGATTCTGAACCTCAGTCACAGTATAAACATATTCCTATGATCTACATCACAATCAAGCTTTCCAAATTGTTTCCAGATAATTTCTTTGACAATCCTATGACAAAAATTAAACTCTATCTTTAATTTTGATGGTTAATTTTGATGGAGTAAAGGACTCATCTTTCTTGGGTAATTCAAGCATGTCATGCACACGATGCTTCTATTTGCCTAGGAAATGTCACGCTCATATCTAATGAAGCGAACAAGAATAAAGCCTTCCTCATTTATTTCACAGCTGTTTCTACAATCAAAGTCTGCGAAATCCTTGATTAGCTAGGAGACAATTTTTCTACAATGCATTTTAACGAACAGTTTCGTTGGTAGCATCTTTTTGAGATTTTGAGATTCTGTTTCAAGTTTGGAACTAGTCAGGTATTTAGAATTCAAGTGATTCAAATGAGTCTAAATCCATGGGTTCAGGGTTTGAATCCCAGTTCAGCACTAATATCCTTTGGCAAGACATTAATCCATATCTGCCACTCTTCACCCAGGAACATGTAAATAGGTACCTGGCGATTGCTGGGGTAATAATAATAATTGCAGGGCCTGCATGAAGAGCAGTATTAAAGACAGATGGCATTATATTAGTTTTCCATCAACGAAGTTTATCAGTGAAAACTACACAACATCTATCCAGTACATAAAAATCACATTGCTTGTATACAGATTTATCTACAAATATTTTGAGAGATGTATTTCACAATTTGCTTGGATTTTCATGCTTGGGTTATTTTAAAGTTAGTGTCATCATAACAAATTAAGGGAACTTGTAACATGCAATTTGACTGCTCAAAAAAGCTACTAAAAATCAAAGCATGCCTACAATTACAGGTACTACTGGCATCAATATTGACTGGTTAAATATACCTAAGAATTTGTACACGCAAAGATCACTGAATTCACAAAATACAACAAGATAGTTGGATAGATCAATATGCCAACAGCCTGACCCTAGCCGATACATCAAATAATAAATTGTCCCTTTTTGTTAAAAATTTGAAAGCAGCAATACAAAAATTTCCATCGCAACTATTCAAGGGAAACTAGCATCGGAGGTCGGCATTTCTTCCGACTGCATCGAGCTTTATCTTTCTCGGAGTGAGAGAGAATACACAAAGGGATGAATTTGCCCATTCCATTTAGACATACTTCTGCTTTTGATACAGGTATGGACATTAGAGGAAAATTGGAAAGAGAGAGAAGCGTCCGTGTTTAATCTCAAGTTCATGTAACGGTCAGTTTACTTTCTGTAGCCAAACGCAAAGCTTGAATTGTATAAAGCGGTTTGAGTTAAGGCTCTAAGATGATTTCTTTTTTTAGGAAAGAGGAATTAAAAACACCATACAGCGAGATGTATCTGAGCAAATCATATACATATATTCACCTAAAAACACATTTTCGTTTACAGCTTTGGAGGTACTGTTCAATAGGATATTTACACCAGCGTTGTGAAAGAGGCTAAGAAAAAGAAAAGAAATTTCTCTTTTCCTTCCTTTTTTGTTGGTTTATTTTTGGTTAATGCAAATAGATTCTGGCCTAAATAATCACAACTGTATGAAACATGCCAAAAAACTAAAACGACAACAGCAATAACAATATCAAACAGATGTATCAATGAGGTCTGTTCACATGAACACAAATTAGAATTATGATTTGATACGTTTATGGATAAATACTTCCCTGTATGAACAGGGCTAAGAAGAAGAAAAAAAACAAGTACCAAACTGATAACATATGTTTGGAAAATAGAACTGTGTCATTTGCCTGTAGCACCCAGAGCAGTAGGTTAGTTTTTGTGCTAGCCCCTAACCCATTTTGTCTGTGAATCAATTTCTTTCTCTTTTCCAAAGATATTCTGTGTAAATTCCACACGGCCAAAAAAATAAAATAGGTCAGACAATACATACTAATAAGTCAAAGTAGATTCATTTGTATCAACAAACTTGAAATGGATTTCTTTCTTTTGGAAAACAACCATGTAGCTGTCACTCTGTTTCAACATTTTGGTGAACAGAGGGAGGGGTGAGAAAAGAACTTGTTTTTATTTTTAATAGAATTCAGTTACTACTGTCTTCAATTTATCTTCCCCATAATGTCTAGATAATCTTATTCATCTAATAACTTTTTAAATGTTATAGTACCTCTTAGGATGGAATTCATGAGATCAATGTGGGGCTTATAGCAAACTCTAGTACAGGTAATCAAAAGTTTTGAAGAATTAAGAAACTGGTCTAATGCTATAATGGAAATAAGTCTGTGGTTAACAATTACTCTGCCTCTGGGTAGGTCTGGGTCAGGTTCACATTTTCATTCCAAATTATGTAACTAGGCCAAAAAGGCAAGTATTTAGTGGTTGATCTAGAACAACTAACCTCAAACAATAACAGCCCCCCTGCGAATGAAAGGTTTATGATCGATTCAGCTGTCATAACTTCCTGTGATCATAACTTCTTTTCCTAGTTAATTTTGATCTTTTCTCCATCACAAAGCTTTGGAAGAATCATCATGAATTTACTTTTGAGAGAATACTTTTAACTAGCATTAATTTTCATTTCAAATAGCATTGGGCATTATCGATGTCTCATGTGAGAGGAACCTTTAAATTATAGAACTTTCTAGAAGAGCTTTGACTTTGAAATTTTTTATAGAAATAAAGTTAAAAAAGAGCATACCAATTTTAGGTTCATACCGGTAACCCTTTTCAATATAATATGCTGATCAACACTGAAGTTCTATAACAAAAAATTGCTGTGATTTTGCAGCATCATATCTGAACGAGCCTTTAATCAGGGAAATACCAAAGCTCTGAATTAACCTCTCATAGTCTTTGAAAACAAAAAGGAAATAGAAGAAAAAAATAGAAAGAGAAAAGAGCAAGCGGAATAAAATGACAAAAAAAGGTTAATATAACATGACAAAAAAAAAGAAAGGTTAATATACTTGGAAATATATGCAGGCAATACTAGTAATGGATGAAATCTAGTGATTTTTTTCTTCTTCAGAATGTGACAGTGACCGTACAACCGAGAAGTTATGAAGTAGGCAAACAAATGTAATTATGCTAATCCAAACCTCACTAATCAATGGACCATATGCCACTCATGTGCAGTATATACATTTGTTTCTTTTGACAAGTGGCGGTCTGGGGGAAAAAAAATCTCAGCTCGGCAAACACGATCCATCAAACGGAAAAAGGATCCAATTTTTCCAACCGCAGATCATTTAAGTCAACGTATACATCGACTGAATAGCGGAAAGAGGGCGAATCTATCAAAACCCAGCGCAATATTTGATCTGTCGAAGCTGAAATAATATCATCAAAATGCTAATGTGTGTGTGTATTTGGAGTGCAAAATAGTTGAGGGCGGGCGAAATAGCTGTAGATGCGCGGGGGGGGGGGGGGGGGGGGGGGGGTTAGGTGAGTTGTCAGCTAAGCTTCTAGAAAGGCCACCCCATATACATGTAAGAACAAAGGGAAGCTATTTGGTCAAATAAAATTGATTCCTAGTTGTCCAGAATTTTGAACATAGACAAGGGTGGGTGGGGGGAGGGGGTCGTTTATATTATTTGTTATTTTATGTTTTTCACATATACAAGTTGATTTTAACACAATTTTTTTGAAAAAATATGTTATAGGAAAAATATTGATAAACTTGGGAGGCAGTAAGAAGTAAAGAATGGGGGAAGAGATGAACAAAAATACTGTTTTTTTTTAGCAAGAAGGGCATTAAAAAACACACACAGAGTTAACGCCCTTGTAACTCCAAACAGACGATACATGAATGTTCTTCTTGGCCTTACATTAAACTCAGTTAATAGTTTACAATTCTTGACTATCTGAACTCATTCATTTCAAGACTTGAACATATCTATAGCCTTCCCAAAAAAAATTGTAATATTCACCCTTTTGAGATGAATCACTTGTTTCAAAGTGACTTTCCTCGATGAGAAAGAGGCCGGGACGTTATTCCACTTTCTTTCCGGACTCTGGCAATAACAAGAATTGTTGTGAATTCTGCGTGATTCACATCTGCACTTCATTTATCTCCTCTCTGGTGCAATTTATCCCAAATCATGAATGACCCTATATATGCCTGGGGTATAATATGCATGGAGACCCCAGGTCTGTTTAGCTTCCCTCTTAGGGTGTGTTCACATCAAGTGATAACAAAAATATGTAGTTTGGTGTGTGCATGCATTTAGAAGTGCAGGGAGACCAAAGTTCTGTTCACATGCAGCGTCCCTCGTCAAGTGTGTTTATATTGGGCGATATTTACGGATCTGTAGTTTAGTTCTTAAAAGCAATTTGATGCACAGGGAGACTCCAGGCTTATTTTTTGTGCTCATTGGGTGTGTTTGCACGAAGAGAAATAATGGTTATATATTTGAGTTTTAACCCATTGGATACATTATGGTTTTGATATAATTAGAAGAAACGATGAGTAGATTTGTATATAGCGCATTATACCTATAATGTTTCTATGTGCTTTACATAGTAGGGAAGAATGCTGATAACCTTACTTTCGGAGATAAAAATAGAGATGTTTAGTGAGATAAATTAGACTACAGATGAGTTGGAAAAATGAATAATATACATGTACAAAAGAATGAGCAAATAATTATAATTACATTTAATCATAGATCTTTAGAAAATAACAAAATTAATAATTTTAGAGAAATATAAGATGACAATGGAGAATAGGCTCAGAACAGAGCAAAATATAAAAAAGATATGAACTGCAGTTTCTATAGATTATTTCCAGCCAAACATATCTTGGCTTGGCTTGGCTTGGGTTTAGTATTCAACAGGGTAATAAAAACTGAAAATTAAGGGGCCTGTTAACATGAATTATAGAAAAAAGGTTTTTTAAAGTGGTTTTATGTGCATGGAGACACTGCCATGTAGTGTATTTAGATTTCTTAGATTTAGATTTCTTAGATTGAGATTTCTTAGATTGAGAGTTCACACAGCTTCCATTCGTTCAATAGTGATTTATTTGATGCATAGCATGACCACAGATCTGGTTTGCTTACTATCAGAGGTTCGCACAAACCATGAGAAAACTTTGTACTTTGTATTTCAATTGATTGAATTGATGCACATGAATGCCTGCATTTAACAGAGGGACAAAGAACACACAAAGAGAAGTACAAAGAGAGATAAGGTACATTGTACTAAAAAGATTAAAAAGGAAATTAAAAGAGTGAGATCTACTGCTGCTCCCCATAACGATGCAACTGTCACTTTCTATAAATACTGCTATGACTAAATCTTAAAGTGATACGGTTCTCATGAATACGTTGACTGTGGACCATACAAATCATAAAGTTTGGATATGCTTAGCCGAAGCAGATGAAAGCAGTAATGGGCTAGAAGACAGATGATCTCTCCTCACTAATACTTAATAGCCTTCTCAGACTAAAGATAATTTATGCGGCACTTGTATAAAGAAATTACATATAAGAAATCTTTGTATAGCAAAAACAGCGTACAGACTGAGAAACAACAATGTGTAAGAGACATATTAAGAAACTAATTTTTAAGACTTAAATTGACATGACAGCCGCTAATCATTACTGCTTGCTCACGATAAGGCCTGCCCAGTTATAGTATAGAGATATGTCACATTATCAAACTTATTTTGAAGTGGTCAATTGGCATAACAGTTTAATAGTGCGTGCTCGTGGTAAAGCCCATGCACCCAGTTCTATGATTTTCCTTCATTAGGCGTGTCTGCACTATCTCGAGATTGCCAAATATCCAGCTATTTGAACTATCCCGATCGCAAACTATCCAGCTAATTTGCGTCTTCATTAGACTGAAGTAGCAAATTAGCTGGATAGTTGGTCGGAATAATATCCCAAGATATCTCGGTCTAGTTTGCGGTTTTCCGTGTTTACTCGAGGTCAGTGGTTGTACTAGTGCGCTGAGCGGTATAGATCGCATGTGCGAACCGGAAATTGTTGTGCATGATGGGATCGGGATATTTGACTCCGTACTTCGGTCTAATGAAGACGGTCGCAAACTATCCCGCTAGTTCGGAAATAGTGGGATATTTTGCAAACTAGACCGAGATATCTTGGGATATTATCCCGACCAACTATCCAGCTAATTTGGTACTTCGGTCTAATGAAGACGCAAATAGCTGGATAGTTTGCGATCGGGATAGTTCAAATAGCTGGATATTTGGCAATCTCGAGATAGTGAAGACGGGCCTATTGTGACATTGAGACCAGAACGGGACCCTGTTTTTATATGTTGATTTTTCATTCAAAACGATGGTCAAGCAAGTATTTCACTGTACAATGTTTTGTTAAACAATATCATTTTAAACATTGTTCACACTTGAAATAAGGTGATCAGAGCTAATACAATAAATTCAGGTAGTCTGAACAGGGGTTTAGGTTTAGCTGAGGCAGATGGAAGCACTAATGAACTAGATGACTGCAGATGATCTCTCCGTGCTAAGCAAGGAGGAAAATGTCACACAATTTTCTGGCTAATTTCAAGCCAGACACGAAGGCAGCTTGTCACATAAATCTGAATGGCGCTACTCTTACTACGAGTACTCACTCCGTCCGCGAAGCAAAGGAACGCCAGCAACTGACAGAGACAAAAGGATCGAGACTGGGGATGCCCGAAGGCACCACGATTTTGACAATTTTGTTTTTATTGTGATTGATGCGGTGAAGATATATCTGGGCTGTGGTTATGCATATCTACGCGGAGAGTTCTCGGATCGTGGGCAAGCACACTTTCAGAGTTGTCTCAATCAAGAGCGTGGTTACGTTTTAAAGGTATAGACCAGTTTGGGTGCAAAATATCCATTCAATATTGTTTAAATATTGCCTTCAGAGGTTTAGATGGCAACACTTCAACATTCAACCGCAAAAAACAGAAATTTATCCCCAAATGTTCAATGTTGATGTGCATTCGCGATGTCTTTCCAGGCCAGATCGATATGATAATTTACAAAATATATCAATTAGTATCAAATTTGTGTCATCACGTATTAGTCAAAACATATTCTTTCACATGATTGGTAATAAGAGCTTCCATTTCTTTTTGTAAGAGGGGGGCGTTTCCAAAACTGGTCTATACCTTTAAGTAGCACATGAGTACTGAGTATACTGTGAGGTTTTAGAATGATCAAAATAAATAGAAATGGACTTAATTATTCTTGCTGAAAATCGCATGCACTGCACACAGAAATTGGTATATGGGACTACACAAGCATGTTGCATGAAAGTTTAGTCCCAATATTTCAGGCAAATTTTGCCATATTTTGAATATGAGGGCATGTCACGGGCAAATAGTTAAAGGGAACATTTCCATCCATCCATCCATCCAAAAGATATTTGATATAGCGCCTTTTCCTTGCAGTTACAAAGCGCTGCACACAGTATGATAATCTTCCAAACTCACATAGAAAGAATAATAAGAGCTCACAAAATATTTTCCCTCTTCACCACAACTCGACTTTCTCTTTAAACCTAAGGGTATTGCACCGCATTCTCTATCTTGGGGGCATCCAGATGAAAGATGACCCCAAGTTCAATTATTTTCGTGAAAAATTAACACTTGCATCTCCCGAGATGGTGGTGGATCTGACCTTGTCATCGTTGAGTCAGTTTGGATGAGGGGTGGTCATCTCAATCATCTTATGATATTCCATTGATCGAGCCATCGCAAGAGAAAATGTCTTTTTATTGAAAGATTCACTAGGCCTGTCCTCATCAGCTTGAGATTGCCAAATATCCCACTATTTGAACTATCCCGATCGCAAATTATCCCATTAATTTGTGTTTTCATCAGCCGAAGTTGCAATTAGAGGGATATTTGGTCAAGGTAAACATCCCAAGATATCTTGGGCTACCGGTAGTTTGCAAAATATCCCGCTATTTTTCCGGTGTGCCTTCACCATCCCGAAGACTCGCACAATGCGCAAACGCCGAGCAAAATATCTCGAGCTTATTTCTTGAGCTCAAGTTTCAAGGTCAAGTCTCGAGCTGATGAGGACAGGATTTTGTAACTTCTGGATTATTTCCCAAATCAGAAATAGCGGGCTATTTGGCAATCTCGAGCTGATGAGGACAGACCTAATGACACTTATTTGACAGGTATACATACATGTACACAGGATTATCATCATGGTATATAGGCTTTAAATAAAAAATCACTTGTATTCTTTGTTTTAGCAACAAATACAGACATAATACTAAAACTTCTTCAATTTTGTAACTTTCCAAACATCTTTTATTTTAATTCATATTTTGTTACTCCTAAGCCTAAATGCCAATGATGTAATTTGCCTTCAAGAGTAATTTTCAGAATAGCCATCTTCAGAATAATCTCTAATACATGTACCATCATATTTTTCTAGACAGTCATTGAAATATAATTTACTACTAGCTTTGAATGGAAACAGACAGTGGTTAACATAGGAAAAATAGTACAGTCACTCGTGACATTTTCAAAAAAGATGAAAGGCTCAATAAAATTTTGAATTCCTCTAAGAATATTTTGAAGAAATGCCTTTACATCAAAGGACACACATAGAATGAAGGAAAGAGGGAGAAGGAAAGAGGGAGAAGGAAAGAAGGAAAGAGGGAGAAGGAAAGAGGGAGAAGGAAAGAGGGAGAAAGAAAGAGTGGGAAGGAGGGAGGGGAAAGAGAGAGAGAGAGAGAGAAGAAATGAGAGGGAGCTTATTTTTGCTTTCCCATGAAAATCTCAGCTTGAAAATGGTCGCAGATGGCAAAGCAAAATCAAATACAATGCCAAGCTGAAGAAACTTAGCAAGCAATATTGAAAGATGATGAGAGATTAATTGCGTCCATGATTTCTGTGTCAGTCATGTTTAGAGAAACAGGGGTTGGTTGTGAAATGATGGTTGAGAGAGAGAGAGAGAGAGAGAGAGAGAGTAATGGGGAGGGGTGGACACAGCGGGGGAAGGGTCAGGGAGCAGGGAGCAGGTACACTGTAGGTAAAAATGGATACAGAGTATGAAGGGGTACGTTTGAGGGGATGAAATATATTTGCAGGATGAAATATATTTGCAGGATAAATTGGACAGTAGTCCTCACAATTTTTTTTTTCTTCATTGACAGGTTATTTTTTGGTGGAAATAAAAGGTAAATGCCCATCAAGTCTTTTTATTTTTGCTGAATTCTGTTGCTAACATCAACGGTATGATAATGAAACAGTGTTCATCCTTTACTGCAATTGAAGAAGAATAATTGACCAATTTGCGTACAATAAAATGTAATGAATACATTTCTTCTGGCAGAAAACAAAAGGACTCCTTGCACACTACATATTACAGTGGACACTATCAGTTTCATCAGTCAGCAAAATTATAATCTACATCAGTACACTAAAACAAAAGTTTTACAATAAAAAAACTAAAATGCAGTTTCAAACTTGATTGAACCTAAACTGCATTTAATTGGATCTTTGTTCAAAACAAAAGCAATTGAATCAATTGAACCTGAACTGCATTTAATTGGTTCTTTGTTCATGAATAAAGCGATTGAATCAATACACAATTGTATCAGCGGTATCTCTCTCAACCAAAATACTTTGATCAAAAGCAAGATGGAAGCCGGGACAATTGTGACCAAAAACCAAAGGCCTCTATTCTGCGGCAAACCAATTCAATCAACCGAATAGATTAGCCCTCCACGAGAGAGAATAATTCTAAGAAAGGGTGAGCCAGGAATATCGCTCTTTATTTATTATTGAAAGATCAATTCACTGGATAATAGTCAATATGTATTAATATAAGGCCCATTCACATTACAGAAAAACCCATTAAAGCCCCACTGTCCTACTTGTAGCTACTTGCTCCCTCTATATAGAAAACTTCCCCAATCGGTGCCTGTTGGTCCCCCGTGATCCTCTTTTTCTTATGTTAGTTGAGAGCTGAGTTAATGAGATAGCCACCTGTCAGAGACCTCGCTGTGTGGTCTAATCCCTTCTGGCCCAGTAGTATTGACGGCCTTTAAAGAGAAGTCTGTGTTTGATATTTTGTTTTTTATGTGAGTTGTGCACATGAGCCCATCGTTGATGCTCTGTATGCGTTTACACAGTAGTGAAGAGAGTCAAGTGACCAAAAAACAGGACCACTAGAAATTCACTGGTGTTTTGAGAGCCAGCATCAACAGCTTTTAAAAAAGCCCAGACTCCAGAGGTGGATTTTTTGTGATGTTTTATAAGGTGTACTCACCTAGCAACTTCTGACTTTGTGAGGAAAAAAGAAGCTCTTTTTTGCTTCCAGTGTAAATGCCCCATTACAAATGCCTCACTGCGGTAGGATATATGGTATCTCTGAAACGGGTGAAGAGAATATCTCTCGCTGATCGCCAATGCTAGGGGACCACAAATCACTTTCGATATTGGATATTGCATTTATGGGGGTTAACTGTAATAGGACAGAATACAAAATTGAATTACTCAATAGCCTAACTTCCAGGTAACATTATTTCTCCTCCTATAAATGAATTGGGATCAACAAACTCTAGAGATGAAGATTTGTATTTTTGATCCTCCATTAATAATTTCAAAAAAGAAAGACTGGGGAATGAAATAGAGGCAAAAGAGGAGATATTATTCATATTACTGATCCGAATAAACCTTTCTTTCCTCAAAAGGAAAAGAAACTCAGCCTTAAAATTAAAAATAATCTCATACTCATCCTTGTATCTAGACCATGAGAGGCTGATTCTAATACAACAAAACCCTGCATTCTATTAAATGCGTACCAATGGAGACTAACATTAATTCTACATGTACCTCTCCGTATTGAATTTACTGAAAAGTTCTTTTGATTTGAACAAGAAGTCAATGATTGGCTGATATCAATTTCAACACCAATGAGCAAGTTGCCCATCTTTAATTATAGACTACATACATGTAGATGGAAGATGGGGCTATAAGTCGATGCACATGTGTCTCTCATTTTGTTCATTTTGCAATGATACATTAAGAGGTACACATAGTCATCTTTAACAAGACAAACATTCCTGGAACATTATCCTAGGCTAGCCCACTTCATTTCAACTTAGCCTAATTTTACACCATCAAAACCCTGATAAATCATCCAAAATCTGCAAAAACACCAGATGTTTGTAGAATACGTGTACACAAGAATTTGGTTTTGGGAATCATTTTCAGGAATTTATCCTCAAGTTTCTCTTCACACAAAGTACTTTAGGGGTTATCCAACATGATTCGTGGACCATTTTTGAAAGTACCTACTGTACATTAATGACAGCTTGGTTATTAAATCGGTTGACTACAAGTTACACTGACAGCACGTACAAAAGAAAATATATTCACGATACAGAGGAGGCTAAAGCTCTCTCATTTTTTTTCTCAATTATTTCCTCTCTGACTCTTTACAAACTGACACCCCATATGTGACATTCAATATTGGATTTTATGAATTGTTGTTTCGGGGATGGAATACAAAATGGAGTTGTGGCGGCCGGGGATATATGTGATATGACAACAGAATCAATCAAAAGGCACAGAAACATATTGATCATGCACGGAAAAAGCAACAAAAGGTCAACGTGAAAATATAGGTAGTCTGCAGGTTCATACTATGTAAAGTCACGGTGTGGGGATGAACAAAGATACAAATTGATTAATAATTTTCCATTCTTGTGCAGTTGTTTTCAAAAGCTGAACTATCATATTCATCAACTAATGCATCACATTAAAAAAAGAAATATCTTGCAGAGGTTATCTTTTTGAAAATATTACAGGGCATTTGTGTAGCAGTTTAGGGGCGAATCATCCTTTCTCTTTTGAATGACTGCTTTTGTTGTTATCATTATTAAGATCACAAATAAGCCTTTGGACAGGATATGTCAATATATGATTTCTGTACATCAATGAACTTATACATTTAAATTCATATGTCAGATGACAATAAACCTGTCTATACTATCTATTCCGCTATGACACGGCTAAACACAAACTTCTTTTGGGGGGAGGGCTGCAATGAATTTGTTTGGATCTATTTGAATGGCCCCCTTTTTGAAAAAGGGAAGTTTTCTTTTTCTTTTGTATCGTTTGCTACTTTGATAAATCTAGAGGAAAGATTTTTCATTTTTTACTATTTATTCTTTCACTCACTCATATTATATTTTATCAATTTATTTGTTGGGGGGGGGGGGTCTGGAATTAAAAACTTTGGGGTCAATATATTTACTGGCTTCCTGTCGGTGTCAAACCCTGCATCATGATATATTCCTTGGGTTGTTATCTTTCAGGACATCCCTGTAGAATGAAACCCCCTCGAGACCAAAAGGCAGGACCAACAGACAACAGAGACCAACAGTCAATGAGATTCACAGCCCATGAGACTGATAATGTCGGTCTCATGAACTCAACAAAAGTTGTCAGAAGGCCGGCAAGACCGACATGTCAGCCTCGTGAACCCCCTGATGACTTTTCAGAAGACTCGTAAGACAGACATTGTCAATCTTGTGGACTGTCAGTCTTAAAAGGAAAAAAAAAAGCTTGCTTTCATGAAAATAACATTTTAAAATTTGTTTTGCCATGAAAATCTATGCAAATTTTGGGGGCTCTTTTATGACTTTCGGGGGCTCTTTTTTTCTTCATTTTGGGGGCAAATTCGCCCCAAGCCCCCATGCATTCTTTACCCTGGTCTTATGGGTTGTCTGGTTCATGGGCAATCGGTCTTGTAGGCCTTTAATACTTCTAGGCACTTGTTTGAACAAAGATATGGAAATGTTCCAGGGAATGTTGGATTTGAGTGATTCTACAGCTTTCCTTCATGGGATATGATACATCCTTTTATCAGGGTCAAATGAGTTCATACCTGCTAAAACGATTTGGACTAATTCTTGTATCTAGAAAAAGAAATGCAAGTCATCAACTGCGCCAAAAATGAAAACATGTCAAAACTAGAACTTAAAGTAAACTATAGGCCTATAAATAGATAAATTAAAGCAATGAATGACAAATGAATAAATAAATAAAATGACTACTTCTATTAATAAAAGGTGACAACAATTTTGTCAAGCTTTCCTTCAACCAGATATGATACATAGTGATACAATTGTATATACATCCTTTTATCAAGGGTCAAAATATACAATGTAAGTTCACCCATAAAACCCCTCACTAATTCTTATATTTTTGACAAGTTATACATGTAGATTATCATCTGCACCAAAAGTAAAACTGTATGAAACCTAGTCAGAACAGTCGGAACAGGCTAGTAATATATCAATCGAGCAACTTTTTCTGAGAGAAACAATTTCAAAATCATGTCTGTGTCTCAAGACTATTGCCTGTCACTAGGAAACATTGGATTATGAAACATACCACTGAAAAGACCCAGGAACAAGAAACTTGTCTTGAAAACAGTTCGTACTTAAAGAATTCATCGCTATACAGAATCATTTAGCTTTACAATATTTTTTATCAAAGTAATTCCCTTTCATTTCAGGTCTGAACGTCATATAGAGAAACGTAGTTGGTATATAACTAAACGTTGTATAATAAAACAAATGTTTGGGCATCATTTCAAATGAACACTCGATAAACAGTCAGGGCACCGTACTTGTCTTATCATGAGGGCACACCGATGCTAAGCCAGCTGTCATGACAACTGCCTTCTTAGATAAATACAATATTAATTTTAGCAGTCAGTCCGCCCCTTACGCTTCATATAATGATTCTTTGTACAGTGTCTGCATCTCAAGACTATCGCCTATCACCAGGAAACACAAAGGATTATGAAACGTGCCACCTGAAAAGACCCTGGGACCGAGAAAACTTGTCTTGAAAACATAAGACACAAGAGTCAGGGTCAAGTTGAATCAATGTGGCAAATACATTAAGTGATCCCGCAAATAGACACTGCTGATGCGAAATAAAAGCTGGAAATTTCAATATTTGCGCATGATCCCACATGATGTTATTTGTGTACTCTTTGCAATCTGCGCATGGCATCCACAATGGATTCTCTAAAAGCATTGGTGTTGGTACATGTATAAATTCCTCGGCAGTTTGGATAACAATTGCAACGAGGGATAATGTTTGTGATGTCATGGATTGCAGAAGAATGTAGACAATTTTTAAAATAAAATTGCGGTCGTATGAAGCAGAATTCAAGAAATGTAACATACTGCCATTTCATCAATTTCATTTGCTGCCATTTGCACAAAGACTGACAGGGGTTCTAAGATATGAATTTTTGATATAGACAAAGATATGATGATAGAAAAGGGTACAAGGTTTGGTCAGAACGAAAGTGGGACAGAAAGATGCAGGGTCGACCCTGACAACGGAACAATTGCAATGATGGATAACATTTGTCAAGTTATGGGTTGCAGAAGAATGCACACAATGTTTATAAAATTGCTGTATTATTACTACATTTATGAGGCAGTGGTGAATTAGAGTCTGCAATTATTTGGTCAATACTATTTGCTGCCTATTGAATGAAGGTCTTAGAATATGGAGTCTGAAAATCCAGGATAATGGAAGAGAAAGGAGCAGGGTCAGACCTGAAAGCACGCCAAATTGGAATGAGAAATACTATTTGTACAGTCATAGATTATACTTATAGAAGAATGTTCATGATTCGTTACAAAGTTGCTGTAGTATGACAAAACTATGAGGCAGTGGAAAGTTTGTATGTTTGTATCTGTATGTAATTGCTGCCTAACGAACAGAGACAGACTTTCTAGTAGTTTTATAGCATGACGACTGAATGTCAATGCAGGGATGACGAGATTAGAAGGGGGCAGGGTCAATCTTGATAATGAGAGAAAGAAAGATAAAGGTAGAAATAGAAACAGATATATATAATAATGAAATAGAAACTGATAGAAAGAGAAAGAAACAGAGATAGATAAGGAAACATATAAAGAAACGCAGACAAGTGGCCAAAGGAAAAAGATGAATAATCTAGGCTGTCTCAATTACTAATAGTGCAATCATGTAAAAGCATTGGAATGACAAAGAGATTTAATTTAATCGCAAAGTGGCAGGGAGGGGTGGGGAGATGAAAATGATTATGGTGGCTAACAAAAGAAAGAGATGAAAAATTGAAACGAAGAGCGAAATATACCAGACAGTAGGTATCTCACCGTGAGTCATACACCCACTGTTCATTATTTTCGCCGTATATCTTTAGCCAAGAGAGAAAACACATTAGCTTTGTATGGGTCTGCGAAATGTCATTCTGGTGGAATATGCCATTTAGGAGATGTCAAACTAAATTGATCTATGAGCTACAATTCATACGGTGTAGATGGATGATTCATTCCGAGTTTCATGACCAACCGAGGCTCCAAGTATTCACAGAATTTTCTACCACTTTGCGATAATGAATACACATTTAAATCAAGTTCGGGTTTTTCATTTACCGCATGCAGGAGTCTCTCTAATTTAGCCCCGTTCATATGTGCCGACTCCCCCTTGAAAGTCGCAAACATTAAATTCTGCCTTTTTAAAATGAAATGCTACCAATATGAATATCTGATCAGCGCAATACCAGAATATTTTGTCTTAGTATAGTATTGCCTTGCTATAAATATTAACATAGATCAAGGACAAAACTTCTGAGCAATGCACATTCGGAATACCGTTTCATTTGCAGATGTGGACTGTGCATTCCCCTAATTTTGTGATAATGTAGTTCTTGGAGAAGCATTCAGCTTTTAGTCTAAAACTAAGATACTTGTATTTTCACTTGTCTCACTAAAAGCTATTCTTAGAGACAAGAGGCTTTTATAAGTGAGAGGAAAGACAGATCGAGTGAAAGGGAAGGAACCAGATGGATGAGAACTGAAATGAGTGACATGGAAAATAAGAAGAACTCCAACACATCTTGTGTGATATACCAATAGTTAATACTCTTCTTTTGTGAACATCATATGGCAATACATCTATCAACAAACGAACCACTGTTAAGCTAAACAGATTTTCTGAATTGTTTCAATTCCAATTTTTGTTAAGTATATTGATATTTTTGTTCGTCCACATAATTTATTTCTGCACGATAAACAATTAAAAATGAAAATTACCTTGTGGCTGTATCTGGCATGCAATTCTAATATCAACAGAACTAAAATTATGTGGTCAATCCAAATGATGTTTCTACTGCATGATAAACTTCAAGGCATTACTGCACACTATTTTCACCTGCAATATAATCTTGGTTTTTAAGGTTTTCACAACCTAAGGATTCAATGATAAAAGAAATGAACCAGAAAAGATGACAAAGCTAGGCTATGCCTGGATACATAATTACAATATTTGAAAAGCTTGAATCAAAATCTGTGACCGACTGCATGGATTCGCTCAAGTGATGTTTCTGTATTTAATCCGTGTTCAGACCATTTGTTAGGGTTCATCATATCACTATATGAGAATCGTATAGCCATGTGATATTGAAGACATAATAGTGGGCTCTCATTTTGGAATTCCACACCATTCAAGATTTACCCAATACTACATGTAGGTGTTGTCAATCACCAGGATAATAAGCCTTCAGTTTATGACCAACAGGCAATATGTAATGCTCTGTATTTTCCACCAGTTGCCCCATACAGAAAAGTCAATATCTTACCGGTACATTTCCCTCACCCGAAGACTCTCCGAGAGATAGGGGGTATTTCTTGATGGGAACTACGGTTTCGCTGTGTGTGAGACTTGTACACCCATTAATGGTATTTCTACCAAGTCTGGTGTCAGCAAATTATGACCTACTGCACATGGAAACTGACGAGCATCTCCCTTTAAATAATGTTTACCTCAAGTCTGAACTTTGTATGAAGAAATGTTTTATATAGCGACATATCGTGTAGAGAAACGCACGTTTGAGCAACGTCTTTAATCCTTGATACCGATTTTATGCGACACGATTCAGCAGTTTTTATCAAACTGGAGAACACAATTGGCTTTTCAACATTTCTTTACAAATTTATACAGTTGCAAGTCGGCTGAATATAAAGCCGTTGGGTTGACTGACTCAAGCTCCAATTGTGTTTAGTGCATTATTTCATAGGTTGAGATTCAAGATATGAATCTGAACAGATGTTTATGTAGTGTATTATCTAAATAGGCAGTTTGTAAGAGTTCAAAAGAACCAGGGTTATACAAAATGTCTGTATTAAGAGGAGTTTATCATCTCAATCGATCATTCTATGAAGAAAAAAAATGATATTGGCTCCATTCAACTTCTACGAGCTATTCTTTATCTAAAATATGAGCTTGAAATATTACTTCTAAAAAAATGACTTGTCGCAAATTTACATACATTCTCAATTATCAAAATCGGGATCCATGGTAAAAGACTATTTTCTTCACATCAAACTCATTATCTGTTGGCTATTATTTTTTGGAGGTTGATTTAATACATTCTTGTTTTGTACACACTTTTTGGGGGTATATATTGGTACACTAAAAAGGTAGAGGTACTATCATCCATTCATAACATGAAAAAGAGAAATAGACAAGTGTATATATCATCTGTTTGGAACCAGAAAGCGTTTTAACTCATACAAAATAACTTGATATTTAACAAAAAAAGTACTTCATGCACTAAGACATAATGTCCTTCTGGCTCCAAAGGGATGATATCATAAAAACTCAAGGACTGGTCACATAGCAACAATACAATAAAGATAATGAAATAAACCTCTATTCGGAAATGTACAGTGCTCACTGAAAATATGCTATTAGAAGCTTTCAGCACCGATTTATTTGGATTGTATACCTTTTCGTCAAAGGCCGATTGCACTATTATCTTTGATTTATGAATATGGCCGTTGACTAATCTTTTTAGTATGCTTCCCAAAAGAATGACTAGAATTAGGGAAAGTCACTTACCTTTGATTCAAAGAAATAGCTTCTGCTCAAAGCTGCATGGAGTGGGTTGATCTCAGTTTGTTAATAACTTTGCTTCCAGATTCCTATAAAATACAAAAGAAGAAAATTATAATTATTAAGACATCTTCAAAGTTCAATCCATACTAAAAATCCATAACAAAGAGAGTTACAGGAAATGTAATAATTATTAAAACAACATAGAAAAAAATGTCAACAACAGCAAAAAAAAACAACAGCAACAACAACAGGAGCTACAGCAACAACAACAGGAGTTACAGTTACATTGCTCACATATCTATCCAAGTGGGTGCTCAAGGTATATACCTACACAGTACTTATCCTGGCTTTTGCAAATCACATTTTAACAAGTGACAATTTGGCAACAGTCCAAAGTTGACGGTACTGCTCTGATTACACAAATCTAATTATTTGATATTTTTCTATAAATTGTATTTATTCTATCATTATCTTTGGGGAAAAAAAAAGATGAATGATTCAGTCACCGTGAAAGAGTTTCTGATTGATTTCACATTATTTATATTACGTTCTTCTCTTGAAGATTGTTTTAAGGTAGGTAGGATGGTGAGGCTTTCTGCTCTTAGAACCGGAGAGGCTGAGATACCTTTGGGCCAGGAGAATGGACCTGGACAATTAAACAACTGTCTTGTGTCATCATAACCTTAATTCATGCAGAAAATTGTTGCACCTTCAGCTCCTTAGCCCATTCCCCTCTCTCTCTCTTTCTCCATCTCTTAGGCCGCGTTCATGCTTGATTTTGACGGCCAGAATCAGGCATCTGTTACGTGTTTAGTTTAAAACACGCTTGCGTTCATGCTCACTTTTGTAGAATCACCGAAAAACGGCGATCACGAACGCCGATCGTAAACTCACAAAAAGATGCGTTTACAATTGTAAACGCGTTTAAATGGGGTCAACGCACTGACCTCTAGTGGGTCTACGTAGCATGCACAGTGAAGGTCACACAATGCCACACAAGGAGAATTGCCTGGATGAGCCAGAGAAGTAAGCATGAACAGCTACACCGTGGAACTGCGATCACGATGAGCGTTTACGATGAGCGTTTCAGATCGCTCATTCTACCTTCAAAATCAAGCATGAACGCGCCCTTAGTTGACTATACCCTACACTTTATATACAGCGTCTAGTACAGACACGCAGTATATACATGTTGTACAGTGTATATACAAAGATGGTCCCAGACCATCAAATTGTATAATAAAACTTAACGAGCCCAATGATTAATTTACTTGAATCATGAATACGTCTATGTCTATGCTGGTACTCGTCAAATCAATGTCAAAATCCTTGTTCGATTCTATCACTACTCTACTCAAAGAATTAAACTAATTCCAATTATTGAAACATTTCAAAATGAACTGTCACATTATTATTATTATTATTTTTTTTTTTTTTTCTTTTTCTTCTGTACAATGTTCTGCCTGCGGTGTGTGTTGGTGTGTCTGTATGCATGTGAATGAATGAGGGTGGGTGTATGGTTGTTTTGATAAGTTTTACAATATTTGTTATAATAATTTGCTTGTATGATTACTTTTGTACAGGGCCCCATTCTCACAAGCTTTGCTTTTCTTGGGGTCCTTCCGATTTTGCTGTTAATTTGATATGTATTTTATTTTGAATTTTAATGGAAAATAAATGAAATGAAATGAAATGAAATAGTACAATAACAAAATAAATAAAGCTCTTGCGAACAAAAACAAATTTTACGCTCACTGCATTCCGATGCGCATGAATGATATGTGACATACACTTTCCCACACATGTGTGTTAATACAGTGTATACAAACATTGCAGTTTAATCAGCAATGCTCAAAGATAAGGTCCATGTGTACATGTACTCTACATATAAACACACAATGGAATTTAAAGTGAGACTTAGCCAAGAAGTAGTGACTATTCAAGATCATTTCAAAGTGTACAAGCCAAGTTCACAACCCTCTTTGCATCTAATGCTATCATTTCCTGCTCTTAAAACAACAATATTTCTCAAGCTCTTATGACTGTGGGCAAGCACCCCATAGGAGCTCCACTTCGTGTCTGTGTATTTAGCGGTCAAATTATGAATGGCGCCTGGATTAGGTTTCTTCCATGGCATTTTTGCCTTGCTCCTTCCTTTTCTCTTCGCAATTCTTCTTGGATGTTGATGAAGATGAGATGATGATGATGATGTCCAGAGGCTATTTAGGAAGATCACCCATGTTCAAAGATTTTCTTCACTTTTAATTTTTTTATGAATCAGTAGCAGGATGGCTAGTAACTGGATACATGTTGAAGATACTAAGTTTGGTTTTAGTTGACCTCAGCTGGCTTGAGAAGTAGAATATTTTGAAGGCTATTGAGGAAGATCAACCATGTTCAAAGATTTTTGTATATCTTCTTCACTTTTCATTTTTTATGAATCAGTAGCAGGATGGTTAGAAACTAGATACATGTAAGATACATGTAAGATAATAAGTGCAGTCTATTAGGGGCATTTACACTGTCATCCAAACACGCCAAAAAATGCCAAACCGGAGCCTGGCCGCGATGTTACCAAGGGCAACCACGCATTACCGGCAGAAATGCCAATTCCAAAACATTCCAAATCGAAGTGTGATCTTTTGGCGTGTTTTGGCGTGTTTTGGCGTGTTTGGCAAGTATAAACGCTCGCAGTTGTAACATAGCGATGTTAGGTGACGTAACGTCAGGAGCGGAGCTAGATGTCGTCCTTAAAGAAAATGATAGAACGATATATACAAAGAATAACATAAGAGAAGGTGATAGAAGGAAGAAACAAATAATAACATAAGGAATAACATAAGGAAAGACAGAAAGAGAAAGTAATAGAAGGAAGAAACAAAGAATAACATAAGGAATACCATAAGGAAAGACAGAAAGAGAAAGTGATAGAATGATAAAAAACAAAGAATAACATAAGGAATACCATAAGGAAAGACAGAAAGAGAAAGTGATAGAATGATAAAAAACAAAGAATAACATAAGAGAAGGTGATACAAAAGGAAGAAACAAAGAATAACATAAGGAATAACATAAGGAAAGACAGAAAGAGAAAGTGATAGAAGGAAGAAACAAAGAATAACATAAGGAATACCATAAGGAAAGATTGAAAGAGAAAGTGATAGAATGATAAAAACAAAGAATAACATAAGGAAACACAGAAAGAGGGAGTGATAGAATGATAAAAAAACAAAGAATAAGATAAGAAAAGGAGATAGAAGGAAGAAATAAAGAATAACATAAGGAAACACAAAAAGAGGGAGTGATAGAATGATAAAAAACAAAGAATAACATAAGAAAAGTTAATAGAAGGAAGAAACAAAGAATAACATAAGGAAAGACAGAAAGAGAAAGTGATAGAATGATTAAAAAAACAAAGAATAACATAAGGAAACACAGAAAGTGGGAGTGATTGAATGATAAAAAACAAAGAATAACATAAGAGAAGGTGATAGAAGGAAGAAACAAAGAATAGAATAAGGAAACACAGAAAGAGGAAGTGATAGAAAGATAAAAAAAACAAAGAATAACATAAGAGAAGGTGATACAAAAGGAAGAAACAAAGAATAACATAAGGAAAGACAGAAAGAGAAAGTGATAGAATGATTAAAAAAACAAAGAATAACATAAGAGAAGGTGATAAAAGGAATAAATAAAGAATAACATAAGGAAACACAGAAAGAGAAAGTGATAGAAGGAAGTGATAAAGAATAACATAAGAGAAGGTGATAGAGGAAAAACAAAGAATAACAAGGAAAGATAGAAAGAGGAAAGTGTTTGCATCGGAGTGCCGCGCATGCGCATTACCAACTGAAACACGCCAAAACATCACTGAGCTGAGATGTTTCTGCACAAGTGTAAACGGGTGCGCGAAACATCGCGACTTTTCAAAATGAGGTATTTGACAGTATAAATGCGCCTTATTTTGACCCCAGCTGGCTTAAGAAGTAGAATATTTTGAAGGCTATTAAAGAAAATCAATCATGTTCAAATATTTTTTTTTTCTTCTTCACTTTTCATTTTTTTATGAATCAGTAGCAGGATGGCTAGTAACTGGATACATGTTAAAGATACTAAGTTTGGTTTTAGTTGACCTCAGCTGGCTTGAGAAGTAGAATATTTTGAAGGCTATTGAAGAAGATCAACCATGTTCAAAGATTTTTGTTTTTTTCTTCTTCACTTATCATATTTTTTATGAATCAGTAGCAGGATGGTTAGAAACTGGATACATGTAAGATAATAAGTTTGGTTTTAGTTGACCTCAGCTGGCTTGAGAGTAGAATATTTTGAAGGCTAAGAGAGACACAAGGACGACTTGAGGGTGTTTCATTGGCTGCCTCCAAGAAGGTCATTGCTGCCATCTATAATATATACAGGTAGTTCTTCTTATGGCCTCCCTTGTGGGCAACCAATAATATAGCTATGTTAACACTCCTAGAAATTTGTCTTTGGGATTTTTTCTTAAAAACGCTGTTCTCATATGCAGCAATAAGCTAAGTTCTTTATAAAATATATAAAATTCATGATCAATATCTCACGTAGGAGAGTATAATAGGGTGTGATGGTGGGGAGTGGGAGGGGGAGGGGGAGGTGGAGGGGGAGGGGGAGGGGGAGGGGGAGGGGGAGGGGGAGGGGGAGGGGAGGGGGAGGGGGAGGGGAGGGGGAGGGGGAGGGGGAGGGGGAGGGGGAGGGGGAGGGGGAGGGGGAGGGGGAGGGGGAGGGGAGGAGGGGGTTGTTTGTTTAACCCTTAACAATTATTTGAAAGAGCATGCATGGACTGAAATCCAGACCTGCATTCATGGAATTCTACAGTACTCATATTTAAATCTCACTAATCAGAGAGATTTGGAACGACTGCATTAGCAAACATCAAAGTTAAAAACCAGGAGCTAAACCTAACGTTTACGGACTCATATGTGAACTTAGCAATGTCCTACCCTATTCCTCTGAACAACTTCAAGACAGAAAGGACCCACATGATCCCTGATTACAAAATAACATCAATGTTTAAAGCCACAAGCTAAACTTAACTGGACTCTCCTGAGCACTGGCGTACCTATGGGGGGGGGCAGGGGGGGCAGAGTGCCCCCCCTGACGGGCTCCAGGGGAAAAAAAGAAAAAGGGGAAAAAAAGAAAAGAAAGGAAAGAAAAAGAAAAAAGAAAAAAAGGAAAGAAAAAAAGGAAAGAAGAGAAAAAAGAAAAAAGGAAAAGGAAAGAAAAAAGGAAAAAGAAGAGAAAAGGAAGAAAAAGGGAAAAGAAAAGGAAAGGAAAAAAATGGGGAAATTAAAAAAAAAAGAAACATGGCCGTACGCACCAGGGGGGGGGGGGGGAGGGGCAGTTGACCCCAGATATTTCGAAAACGTACAGTTTTTTTCCTGAAAATGTAGTGTAGGCCTATACCAAATCCTTCAATTCTACTTTTGAAAATGCAAAAGTACCCTCATGACCAGTTCGGTCGCTCGAACTCCCTTCACTCCTTTTGCTTTTGAGATTCTTCGAAAACTTTTAACGCATCTTTCCCCTCCCCCACCAGAAAAATATTCCGCATACGGCCCTGAAAAATTAAGACAAATGAAAATAGGAAAATATAAGTGATATAACAAATTCGAAACCCTTCGCTGGCGCGAACTGCTTGCTAGCCTATTTT